>JZSA01002134.1:0-42452 GCA_000956155.1 Cotesia vestalis
GTGTGTGTGTGTGTGTGTGTGTGTGTGTGTGTGTGTGTGTGTGTGTGTGTGTGTGTGTGTGTGTGTGTGTGTGTGTGCGTGTAAACTTCTCATAACTTTTGAACGGCTCAGCCGATTTGATCGCGGTTGGTGTCATTTGGAAGTGCTTAACCAAACTTAGATTTTGAATACAATTTGGACCGATTCGGACCGGTAGATTTTGAAGGATCTTGAAAAAAATACGAAAAAAAATTTTTTTAACAAGTTTTTTTTTAATTACTTTTAAACGGCTCGATCGATCAATTCCAAAAACTAGTCAGCTCTTAACATCAAAAAACCACGTCGATCGCCACCAAGCCGGTCAAAATTGTTTGATTCGTTCGTGAGTTATCGTTGACGAAAGAAATAGGATAAAAGCGTTTTTTTCGAATTACACCGAAACGTCCGGTCTTATCAATTTGTGTTTAAAAATTTATCATAGAATTTGAAAAACTGCGTCGAGTGCCATCAACCGCATAAAAATCGGTTCATTTATTCAAAAGTTATTGCAGTTTAAGAATTCAAAAAATAGTATTTTATTAAACTTCTATCAGACTTTTGAGCTCGGAGAGCTCAAAATTACGTGAAAATTATATTTTTGAGCTCTTCGAGTTCAAAAACGTAACAAGCTCAATTTTGAGCGCTTAATTGCGAAAGTAGCGGGAAGTTGCAGAGATGGCCTTCAGGGTCAACTATTTCCCAGCTTTTATGGTATACTTCTCTTGTTTAGGAGGTTATGCTCATATTAAATCTACTAATTAAGCATTTCCAGGCTCGGATAGCTCAGCCGGTAGAGCATCAGACTTTTAATCTGAGGGTCCAGGGTTCAAGTCCCTGTTCGAGCGATTTTTTTTCCTTTTACGCGAACTATTTCAAGTGTATCCACTAAATAATTCTATAGACATTTGAATTGCGCGGTGCAGACTACCCCTGGAACATTTCGTAATATACAAGCTCAAAACGCTCGAAAATCATTGAATTAAGGTAGTTCTTTCCCAACCTGTAGTTTATGCTACTGCTGTCTTATTCATTCACTAGTGTCGCCTCTCTTACAGGCTATTGCTCAGTTACTTCATTTGTTTACTTTACTAGTTTATCAATGACTTCTAAAAAACTATGTAGTAGGGAATTCCAGAATTTTTTAGGGTAATTATACATGTATTAATCTAAATGATATTAGTTTTTCGTGAAATTCTTAAAATTTCTTCAATGCAAAAATAATAAAACTTCGCGGTTTTCTCTCTCTTATCCCATACCGCCTGTGTAAAAATATCATTTTCAAATGCAATTATCTTCGATTAAACGTGGTAAATCGTCTCCAAACTTCAACAGCATGTGCATTATGCATTTAATTGCTTATATTATAAATTTGGAAGGTTTCTTGAAAAAATTATGCTCGCAGGACCCAACTACCTTAAACAATTTTTAACTTCCCGCTAAGAAAATTGAAAATTTTCAAAAATCGGGAAGTTATTGGTTTTACCCCGTTTTTCGAAAATCGAGTTTTCATCAGATCTCGACGTTTTGAGGTCCTAGGAAGCTTCCCTGACTATCCCCGCGAGGGTGTCACTATGTCTGTATGTGTGTGTGTGTGTGTGTGTGTGTGTGTAAACCTCTTATAACTTTTGAACGGTTGAATTGATTTCATCGCGGTTGGTGCCATTCGAAAGGGCTTCACTGAACTTAGATTTCCTGAAAATTTGACCCGATTCGGACCGATAGATTTTGAGAAATTTAGAGAAATCTAAAAAAAAATAGGGAAAAAATTTTTTTCAGAAGTGGTTTTTTTGGAATAACTTTTAAACAGCTGGACCGATCGATTTCAAAAACTAATCAACTCTTAACATCAAAAAATTACATCGATCGCCCTCGGTCCGGTCAAAGTCGGTTCATTCATTCGTGAGTTATTGTTGTCGAAAGAAAACCGAAAAAAGTGTTTTTCCAGAATTACTCCGAAATTCTTGGTTCGATTAAACTAAACCTACAGATTCTTTATAGAGCTTGAAAAATTGCGCCGAATGCTGTCAACCGTGTAAAAATCAATTGATTTATTCAAAAGTTACTGCAGTTTGAAAAATTGTGTTTTATCGAAGTTTTATCAGACTTTTGAGCTCGAAGAGCTCAAAAGCATAGAAAAGTTGTCCCTCTAAGCTCAGGGAGCTTGAAATAACACATAAATTGTATTTTTGAGCTCGGAGAGCTCAAAAACATCATTAGTGCAGTTTCAAGCTCCTGATATAAAATTAGCGAGAAGTTGCACGGATGGTCTTCCGGGTCTACCGTTTCTCTAATTTTTTTACATACATGTTCAACCTGTTTGAGATCGAAAATCTAAAAGCTGTAGTAATAAAACCGTTTTCATCATTTTCAATTGTATATTATTATCTTATTCTCATTCAGTTGGCCCACTGGATAAGAATAGACAGTACAACTAGATCGTGGGTACAATTACTCCCTCTTTAACACCACGTGCGCATCGCGCTGACGTTAGAGAGCACGTTGATGTGTCGGAAAACCGAAAAAGGTCGAGAGAAACCGAATTCAGAATTCAAATCGAGGAGAATAATGCTTTCACCACTTGACACTGAGAGGCAATGCATAAAACAATATTTTGAACTTCCTGCTAAGAAAATCGGGAAGTTATTCGTTTTACCCCGTTTTGCAAAAATCGAGTTTTCATCAGATCTCGACGTTTGAAGGTCACAGGAAGCTTCCCTGATTATCCCCGCGAATTAGCGGGAAGTTGCAGAGATGGCCTTCAGGGTCAACCATTTTCCTAATTTTTCTATCTCGACCATTTCGATTTTTTATGATTTATTGCAATTTTTTGGGGTTTATCGCAATTTTTAGTAGATTTCATCTACTAAATTTAGTAGAAATCTAACTATTGCATTGGTCCTCATGACGGAAGTTTTGAAAAATTTTGCTATATTTCGACTATACTCGTCGAGCTGAGTCGGAAAATGCATATGGTTCAAAAGTTTATATATATATATATATACATACATCAGATATAACGCGGCTTGTCACGATGATAGCGTCGCCAATTTACATCGGATCTTTACCAAACTCAACATAATTATTCTACAGATAAATACTGAAGTCAAGTTCATAGATGAGTTTTGAATGGGATAACTTATCGAATTTCTGTAAATTTTATCTGAAAGCTCTTTAAATAAGCTTCAATTTGAGTATCATATTATATGTATAGTCTCAAATCATGGCCTATCCCGCTATGCTAAATATGAAATTTGCTGTTGCACTCGTTTTACCAAACTAATAGGAGCTTGTACCAGTATATAATCAATCTATGTATTCGTATATCTATATTCATATATAAATATATGAATACATGGAGTGATAATGTAACGGTATATGAGCATCTATTGGGGCTTTGACCTTTCGTATTTTTCTGCCCTCGAGGCGGATTGTAATGTCATGACTGTTTAAACTTCGATTGTAATGATTACAATATGAATAATACTTAAAATATAATTGTAATTTTTTTTTATTAATAAGAAACTATTATTATGATTATCATTAAAATGAAATCTACTTCCATTTCGGCAGCTGAATGGTCTTTTTTCGAATTTTGACAGCTCAACGGGATAATTAACGTTCAGATTTAGATTCAGTAAATTGAAATACATAAAAATCATACTTGATCCAGGTCCATAAAAATTTTTTTCATCGCTGTGACTGCAGTTTTTCGCAATTTTTGCCTTTTGAGATTTTTTGCATTTTACTCAAAACTGGAGGATGACCGGGGCATATGGACTTCAAATTCAGATTCAGCAGGTCGAAAGACACGCCTGTAGGTGCGTCCAAGGAAATCTTTTTAAGGGATGTAAAAATATGGTAAACTTTCAACCAAATCGAACTTGTAAAATTTTTCAAGAAGTTAAGTGAACGTTGAATGCTTTATATACATTTATATTTATATACGTGTACGTAATAGACAAAAATCGATTAAATGTGAATTACAATTCATAGAATCGCTTGAACAACCACCTGTTGATGCTCTAACCATCAATGTAGGGCTAAATGTTGATGAAAGGTGGCTGTACATCGTAAATTTCTTGCACCGTATTGCTCGTGTACATCAATAAATTTAAGCTAAGCATGGATGATCATTTCGGTTATAGTGTACAATAATTTTTTTTTTTCGGAATTCAAAAACTTTTGGAATCTATTTTCATGATTTATTGTGAACAGAGAAAAGTAGTAAACATGCTTAATTGAAATTTTATTTTTACGTTTAAGAGCCAATATCGTAAAAGTGTTTGTTCGCTTACTTTATTGACTTCACGAAAAGAAAATTATACGAAAAATTACGATAAAAACATCGTAATTTTGAGCATAGGACATTGTAGTGCCGGATCAAAACTCAAACATCATAACTTATACGATGTACCATCGTAAATTTTTTTCAAAGAAATGTACTGTTCAACCCTACGCACAGTCTAATAAACTAATGTTACTTTAATGATATTTTTCTATCACTCAAATCAAAAAGAAGTTTCGGTCACCGAATAGTCTAGTCAACAAGAGCAAAAAGGACGAGCAGATTAAGGCCTCCATCTAAAAATCTCGAAAAATTTTTAAGATATCGAAAATTTGAAAAAAGATCCAAAAAGGGCATTAAATTTCCTAATAAAATTTTACCTCCCCGGATTGTAGCACCAATATTAATAATTTTAAATAAGCGTTGAACATAGCGAAAAAATACGTGACTCTGAGTGCGCGTTTCAGTCAGCTCGGGCGCTCAAACAAAAAACATTATTTCAACTAATTAAATATGAAAATTAAGGAATAAAAAAAACAGGCACATATTGGATAGTTGAATAAACAATAACCTACATTCAAAAAATTTTAATCCTAATTTTCTTCTTAATTTATCCTTGTTTGAAAAATTGAAAATTTTTTATTTTTGATTTTTTTCGAACATTAAAAATGCTGAAAAATTCAAAACATAAATGTAACATAGAAAACTAATTTTTTTTTTTTTTTTTTTCAAGATCTCGAGTGATCCGGTTTTTTACTACAAAAAGCCATACGAAAATAAATTTTTATATTTTTTTACCGTAATTGTTTAAAAAATTGTTATAAACAAATGCTAATTGAAACTAAACTGAAATTGTTTATTGCTTAATAGAGAACAAAATAGACTTTACGTATTTTAATCTTATCTTTAATAGTTTAAAAGATATTCCAATTTAATAGCATTGAAAAAAATGTTCTCAAAATTTTTTTCTATAAACATTTACTTAAAACTAAATAAATAATTGATCAAGAGTTTAAAATTATAGCTTAATTTGTTTATTGTTTTATGATAAGCAATAAAGACCTGGACTGTCATGGTCCTATCTTTGATAGTTTATAAGTTATAATAACTATTAGAATAAGAAACACAGAAGAAAACTGCAAGTTCGAAGCATGAAAATTTTGTAAATTGAATAAAAAAATTTTTTTTCTTAAAAAACGACACATGACCATTTTTGTATATTTTTATAGTATTTAGAAAAAAATAGAGGGCGAAATTTTATTTGTTTATAACAAATTGTTTTGTGACAGGGAAAACTGAATTTCCCATGGTCGTTATCGACCACCTTATTGACGCTACGATAAATAAGGGCTTTCCCTTACCGTTCGATTTTTGACAAGTAATTCAGACTTGTCACCGGGCGTGCAAATCGAAAGTCCCCACTGCTGTCCCCAAAAAGGAAGCGGGGTGGACAATAGGAAAGTTCGAGAACTTGGAGTCAGAGGTTATAAAAGAGCCGGCGAGGACAAAAACAGCACCTTTTGGCGGACGAGACGTGTAAGTGAGCAGTGCACGACGGTGAAACAAATCTACCATCTTTTATAACGTAAGTAAAAATTCGCTCGAGGCTTCACGAAATAGAAGAACGAAGCGAGTCTTTATTATCTAGAATTTTATTAAAATTCATCCCGTCAGGCCTTTAGGCTGACGAAATCTTATCTCGATCCCAATATTTATTTTATCGGCATTTTCAGGAAGAAATTTGTACGAGTAATTAATTGGAGATTGAGGAGACAAGGAGAAAATTTTCCGGACTCGAAAAGCCTGAGACAAGTCGCTGGTTGCGAAATTTGTATTTGCTTGCTGGGATAACTCCACCGTCGGCAGTAATTTTGGAACTCCAGGTATTTTTGGTTATTCAGGTCCGTCTGATTTTAATGAGGCCGAATTAACCAATTTAAATTTTCTGTTGGGAGTATAATAACCGTCTCTGGTAGTCACTGTATATTAGCAAATTCCATTTTGAGTAAAGTTCGTCAAGGTCATTTAGTTAGTTAATTCTGGATATTTAGTTATGACAATGAAACCTTAAAAACCTATATTGAGTAATTGGAAATAAGATTATTAATAAATTTACAATCGGTCTTTTGTTTATAATGATTAAAACTTTCGTTTGAATTAGTCTCAGGTAAAAGTTGATAAAAATTTAACAAGTGCGTAGTTTATGAATAAAAGTCATTCTCAAGGTTTTATAGCTAGGAATTTTTATTGAGACGCTTAGAATTTATCTAGTAAAATTTTGGCAATTGTGGAAAAATTAATTAAGGCCGTTTGGCTGAATTTAATTAAGCTAATTCAATTATTGGAATTTTTGATGAATATTGGAGTTATAAAAATTGATAAAGAAAAATTGTCAGAAGAAATTTAGTTAAATTTAGTATGAATTTAAGAACAGAAAATTAGCATAAATTAAATTGGAAAAGAAATTTGAATTGATAACTGTTTAAACAAAATTTGAACAAGTAAAATTTGGAGAATGAATTTAGTCAGAATAAATTATAAATTGAAAATGAAAAATTTGGCAAAAGTAATTCAATTGGTTTTGTGAATATAATTGTATGAAAATTTGGTAAATTAAATTAATAAGAAAAACTGGCAAGGGATTAATTTAGTAAGATTGATAAATTTGTATTAAAGAATTGTTAGTGAAGAATCGATGATTAATTGGATTTAAAAATTCAGAGAATTTAGTAGGAATAGAATTTAGAGAGTTTAAGTTAGCGTCCGGTGGACGATGTTATAAGTAAATTAAGGAATAAATGATAAAATTAAGAATCCGTCTAAGGGAAAGGGGAATTAGGTTAATTGAGAATCCGTCAAGTTGACGTGGAATTAGGTTAGATAATCTGTCAGGTTGACGTGGAATTTTGGTAAATTGATATGCCGTCAGGTTGACGAGGTAAAAATTTAGATATTTTAAGGTATTCCGTCGGAGTGACAAAGTAATAGAAGTAGAAAAAATTGACATTAGTTATAAGAATTCTCGGCAATGCCGGCGTAGGTGAGAGGTTCTCACAATTAAGTTAGTTTATAAGTAAATTGTTGGATTTTGTAATATAATTGAATAAATCAATTTAATTGTTATAAATAATTTTTCTCAGTATTATTTACAGCCCTCTCGGACTTCTCACGACCCTGTCTTTCTCCTTTCATGCTTCCCCGGTTTCTGGGACACCGTGTCTAAAATCCCAGTGGCGCCCTTTCTAAGGAGGACAGGGATGACCAACTGGACCTGGGCGAAACACCCTGGTTACAGTTTGTTTAAAAAACAAAAAAAAATTAAAATAAATAATTATGTCTCCTCCCTGGGCTAGGAACCTATCAAGTCCCCTGTCCCTTAGGATGGATGCATGTCCTGCCTTAGCCCTTGTCCAGTATCTGTTGAAATACAGTCTCATTGCTGTTTTCATAGCAAGAGCTTCTGCAGTGATATGTGAGGACTCCAGGTTCAGGAGTGCCCCCATTGCTAGGGTTGCTGTGGTTCTTAGAACCCCAGTTATCCCTAGCAAAGCGAGTCTATAGACCTTAAAGAGTGCCTTGATGTTGATGTTCTTCTTGATCGAAGGCCGGCATACCAGAGGCAAAGGTGAGCTGTGGTACCAAAATTGCAGTGTAAATCCACTTAATCAATTTTGGTCTTAGGCCCCATGTTGTGCCAAATATTATTCTGCATGCCCAGAAAGTGGCAGTTGCTTTCCGGGTCTGCTTTTTGATGTGGCTTCTCCAGCTGAGCTTACTGTCCAGAGTTACCCCTAGATAGCGTACCTCTTTTGAGAATTTAAGCTCCTTGTCAAAGATTGAGGGAGCCGTGATTTTCAGCTTCCTCCTTTTGGTAAAGAGCACCATCTCTGTTTTAGTGGGATTGACCTTTAGAGATTTTTCGGTGCACCGTTTCTGTATGAGATCCAGAGCACGTTGCGTTCTCCATCTCATCTCTGCTGGGCTTGAGCCTCTGACCATCAGTTCAATATCATCAGCGTAGCCTACAGCATACACTCCTAGGTTTTCCAGCGTCACTAGGAGCTCGTTAATGACCAAGATCCACATGAGAGGAGATGTTACCCCACCTTGTGGGCAGCCCCTCCTCATGCGGGCCCGGACCTTAGATTCACTAAGTCCGGTAGTCATTATTCTTGTTCAAAGCATGAAATGAGCCCAGCCGGTGATGGATTTTTCCACCCCGAAGAGCTCTGTTGCATCGCATATTGATTCGAAGGGGGTGTTGTCAAACACCCCTTTTATATCAATAAACACTCCCAGGACTGATTCCTTCCCTGGGAAGGCTCTTTCGATGTAGCTGACCACATCGTGCAGGGCCGTTTCGACGGATCTGCCAGCCTGGGGTATGCCATCAACGGTATGGTGAAGAACCACCAACGGTAGATCTTCAGTCTCTCTGCGGAATTTCCTCCAGGCATCTGACTTAGAGACCTTGATATATTTTTTGTATCGTTTTTGGGCAGCTTTGTAATCTACCGAGTCTTGGTCCGTTTTTGTCTTAAGCGCCTTATTCAGCAACTTTCTGAACAGGGTGCGAAGCTTATGCCCCCTAATCTATTTCCTAGCTCTTTTCTGTATCTGAGCCAGTCCGTAGATCTGGGGTTCCTGTAAGTGTCCCCAGTTCCGTTGCCGTTGTTGCCTCTTACTGAAAAATTTTTTTGTCTGTGGTAAGAAAAAGAATCCTCTTTACTAACTCTCCAGCCTGTTATAACCTGTGCTATCCTTCGAGAGCCCAGTGTTAAATCAATCACTTCTTGTCTTCGAGAAGTGACAAAAGTAGGTTTGGATCCTTCATTCAGGATTTCCAAGCCTGTGATTGAGAGATATTCTAGCAATGCTGATCCTCTCTTATTAATGTTTGAGCTGCACTACACTGTGTGGTGTGCATTTGCGTCACACCCAATCAGGAGTGGCAGATCGTTAGTTTTTCAGTGCTTCACCAGTCTGATGTCTTCTTCAGAGGGTACCTCTGTGTGATAATAGGGGAGATAGGCAGATCCTACTATGATTTCCGCCCTTGTCTCTCCTAAGGGAATTTTTATTAAGGCAACACCTCAGGTCCCTGGTGCAGAACTGGTGCAGCTTGAGCGCTGTGTGCTTCTTGTTGATAAAGACACAGGCCCTAGGCCCCAGCTTTGATTTACCATGAATCAGGCTGCCACCTTTCAACTATATCCCCAATACGCGCCCCTAGTAAATCCAGGGTTCTTGTATCAGGGATACGTCTGTGTGCCTCATTGCCAGGTCTTTGCTGAGTAATGCAAAGGCCGCTTTGCAGTGTAGCAAGTTAATTTATGAATTCGTTGTCTGCCCTGCAGTTGTGGTTACTGCATTGCTGACAGTCTTCGCTAATCTGTGGGAAGAAGAGAATGGAAGGTTGGAGGAGGGATAAAGGGATAACAATGAGGGAGGGGACATTCTAGTGTCCATCTACTTCCTTTTTGTCTTCGGTGTTCGGCTTGATTGGGGTGCCGAACTCCTTATCATACTTGACCAGGGTCCGAGCAAGGGAAAATTGTTTCCCTAGCTTAAGCTCCTTGGCCCCTTCTCTGACTACCGTCTCTGCCTTAGTAGGCTTACCTCTGGAGCTGGATCATCCTCCCGGAATCGATCCGTCTCCTTCGGAAGCACTCCTAACCAGGTTTCTCCTAACACCTTTAACAGGTCTCCCTTGCCCTGTGTTAGTGAGGAGGAGGAGGGCCCCGGTTCTACTGCCTGTGCCCCCTCTTTGAAGTCCTCTTGGTTCTTCTCTAAGGGGGTGACAGCGCCCGAAGCCTCCTATCCTTTCGGGGAAGCCAAGGTGATCTCAACATCGATAGTTTTGTCCACCTCAGCCTCTCTTGCGGATGGTTTTCCCTCAAGAGGCCCGGCTCTAGACGTAGTGCTCGTGGCCCCAGCAGCACCCTCTTTCGCCCCTCCGGACTTAAGTTGTGCCTCGTAAAAATGAGCCCTGCTCAGTCGAAAGTGTGACCCACAGTGCTCTCTGTTCCCATCGGCATCCATCGAAGCAGGGGACTGCCAGCCCCGTAGAGATAGCGTCCAACGCCTCGACGATCGCCTGCGTTACCAGGTCACTGGTCTCTTGGCTCAGCAGCACCTCGGAGTAGCCGCAAGGTGTTCTGGCTACCTTCATGCCTGCCCGTACAGCATAACTGAAACCGCTTGACCTTGCCCTTTTTGGCTTTGTTCTTGGCTTCCGGTGTGGTTTGATCCTCGGATCTTGGCCTTTTGCCGCCAGTTTCCGGGGACTCTCCCTTTCCTTTGTCCGTAAGAATAGTGGGAGGAGTAGTCTCACAGTTCTGCGTCAGAGTCTGGTTCCTCTCAGCCACTTTGGCTTTGAGGGCCCGTCTCTTCGCTGCACCGCTGCGTTTCTTCCTCTTCCCACCATCAAAAGAGGATTTACTGTTCCCGGCATTCACTGGGCCCTGTACCTCCTCCGTAATGTCCATTTTCATGGAAAGACTGGGGTCCTCTGTAGAGTCCCCCAGTCGGCTTTGTTGAAAATTTGTGTTGTCCATATGTGGTCCCACGAGTATTCAGAAAATAAAGGTCACCGTCGGGAGAGCCTGAAAATGCCGACGGAAAGCGCATCAATACAATGGGGTTGCGCCTGGTACCCCAAAAGCATCGTTTTTGGCACTATAACCCTAGTACCATCCAGTCATCGGCACGATCGCTTCCACCTTAGCTTGGGGAGTTGGTCCGCGGCAGGGCCTCAGTCGTCCTGGACCAGGTTTTACTCCGATTGGGCTTCCTGAGGCCGCTGCAGGCCAGGACCCAAACAGAAGCTCCTGTCCCCTGTTGTAAAAAGCCCAGGGTTCCTCACCCGAGAACAATTACGGTAAAAAAATGTTAAAATTTATTTTTGCATGGCTTCTTGTAATAAAAAACCGAATCACTCGGGATCTTGAAGAAAAATATTTTTTTATATATATTATTTATGTTTTTAATTTTTCAGCATTTTTAATTGTTTGTAAAAAAATGAAAAATGAAAAATTTTCAACTTTTCCAACGAGGATTTACTCTAAAGCCTTCAACGAATATGTCCAAAAAAAGAAAAGAATTTGTGACTTCCGGTGTAAAAATTATCGAGGTTTTATTGTTTACTTTCAATTTTTTTAATTTTGTTAATTGAGAAGAAAATTGGGATTAAAATTTTTTGAATGTAGATTATTGTTTATTCAACTATCCAACATGTACCTGATTTTTTTATTCTTTAATTTTCATATTTAATTAGTTGAAATAATTTTTTTTTGTTTGAGCGCCCGAGCTGACTAAAACGTGAACGCTCAGTCACGTATTTTTTCACTATGTTTAACACTTATTTAAAATTATTAATACTGGTGCTACAGCCCGGGGAGGTAAAACTTTTTATTAGGATATTTAATGCCCTTTTTGGATTTCTTATCAATTTTTCGATATCTCAAAAACTTTTTCGAGATATTTGCGAAAAACCAACCCCTCTTTTTTTTACACTAATTTGTTTACAAGTTTTAAACTAATTATGGTATATATGGAATATCTGTGGTTTCTGTTCAGTCACACAATAAGACCCTCCATACAGTAGCTGGTCATCTTTCGGTGGTGGCGTCGCAAATTACTGAACTCTGTCTCTTTTTTATTAAAACATATAGTATGCGTCCTTATTCACTTGCTCTTACGGAAAAAAAGTTTACTAAATAAAATCGTAATTTTCAATAATTCAAATCGTATTCTGTAGACAGCAGCATCGTAAGAATTTTTATGTTATTTATTATTTACATTATTTATTAGAATGACGATGTTCGCATCGTAAAAATTCATAAGCAAATAGTAATTTTTAAATTATAAAATTATAAAAATCAAGATATTGAAAGTCTAATCCTGGGTCACGATATTACTATTGTAATTATTACGCTATTTTTTTTCATGTATCGTGGTAATTTTGAAGGAAAATGAAATACCAAAGTAAAAAATAATCGAAGTGAAAATAAAAAGTGAAGAAATAGTAGGCGACAGTGTGGTGACTTTTATGGCTAACGTCGCGTCATTGGAGTGACGCAAAATCGCCACTGTTCCCCATAATCTACTACTATTTCCCCGCGACACCTATCAACCCTGCAAGCGCACATTACTCCCTTTCGGTCTTCTCGTCTGCGCTTGAACATCTACTACTGTTACCGTCGCCGACTAGTAGTCGAAGAATTCGAGTTGCTATAAATCTCTCTTGACAGGTACGCGATTCCGTGCGCGGGGCTAAAGGGAAGAAACGACTCCCTTTTCTTCTCGCACGTACCCTTCCGCGACATCCCGTGTTGTGCGGGGAATTGTAATAGTTTCGCTCACGGGGTAAGCATGGTGAACCATCTCTGGTCCGAAAACCATTCTATTGAATGAAGAAAAAAAAACAGCAGAAAGAAAATTGAAGCAGGCAATTGCTATCTCTCTTGGGCGTATTTTAAATGCTCAATTGTCTTTGTTGAGATCTGTCACTCTAGTTTCCCTTCTATTAAGAATAAAAGTCTTCTGGCTACTGGGAAAATGTGGTGAAACTTTAAATTTGTTTGAGAATTGATAAGCTACTTTTTAAGAATTGTTCAGCAAGCTTTTACAATTGAAATGGTAAAATATTATCAACTCTTAATGAACCTATAATTATCAATTAAAAAAAAAAAAAATAGCATAAATTGATTGTTGATCAGTGGAAGTATTATAAACGATCATAATTTCTTTAATTTTTCTTCAATAAAATTTATTTCATTGAACGCTTTGAACATTACAAAATTTAAACTTGTTTTCATCTGCAGAGAATTAAAAAAAATAAATGGAGAGATCTTTGTATATATTCATTAGCCAGATATACTTTCGAAATCTTGAAAGTAAAATTTTTTAAAAATGATTTTTTCGAAATAAATTTCGAAAAAAATTATCGTATCGAAATAATTTTTTTTTTATCACCTAAAATAATACACTGCGGACTTTTTCAGTAAATATGAGCGTTCAATTCACTGTCGTTTAATCATTATTTATAAAAAAATAAGACACGATTGGGTATTTGTATATCTAATCATAAATTTTATCATAGTATTTTTTCCTCACTTTGAAATTATGGCGCCACTGAATGATCGCAGTTTTTTGTATTTTATTATTTTGATTTTTGTATTTTATTTTAATTAATTTTATTGTGGAAAATAAGATCATGAGGCGTGGACTTTTGGATTTTCCAAACTTTTTGATTTTTCAAGACTAATGAAATGTATAATACATAAGTGTTTGTAATATTTTCAAGTTTATCATGTTTTATTAACTATATGTTGTTGAAATTTACTCTGAAATCGGAATAGACAGGAGACTCAGGAGTAAAGAGGGCCATGTCCATGTCGTCTTCAATGATAAATAAAACTTGTTTAAGTTCCAAGTACTGTCAGTTACACAACTAAGAATGCTTACCCTTTGGGAGTATTCTGCAAAGTATGTAACATCATCTGAAGATTGAAAATATGATGCGACGCAACTATAATATGAAGAGAAAAATTCAGCGAAAACAATATAATATCTATTTTGTCGGAGAATAAAATATCAGTGTGTTATTTCCGGATGCGATATCAAAATTAGGGTATTACCAAAAAGTTGAAATTTCGTTTATCAATTAATAAGCACTAAATACATTTGATGTTGAAATTTCGAGGCGATTGTTTGTGTGGGTTACGAAAAATTAATTATTTAACTTGCTTTTCATGTACATAAAAAGCATAGACAGAGGATATAGATATCATGAAATTTATGTTACTACAAGGGTTTTATGAAAAATTGATGTTCAAAAATTTAAATTTTGATAATAATTTCATTTTGGTCTTATACATTTCTAACTATAAATTCTATGAAGATGTATCTATTAGAAAGTATCATTGATACAATTAAATAAATCAATATCGTAGTTCATCGAATGAATATAAACCGCAATCTTGCTTGTATCATTCAAGAAAAATTAATTTAACTCAAATATTGATTGAAAAATTGGAATGGTCACATCGTAATTCAGAACCTGAATTATCAATATCTTAAATTTAATAATTTTACATTTTAAAATTTACAATGTTATATCGTAAAAATGTGTGAAAACGTAGTTAAAAAACAAATTTTGATAATGTAACATCATAGATTTTAAGATGTCAAATGATAGAAGTGAAGATGTTGAATGTCTGGTTCTGGATTACGATTTGACAATCAACGATTAAAGGAACTTACTAAGAAATTGTCCTAACGGGCAATTACATAACTAGTAACATTTTACTACACTGATAGAAAGATTTTTTTAGTATTTAAAAAAATTTCTTAACATTAAAGAAATCATTTCTTCAACACGATTTTTTTACATCAAATAAATATGTTGTACTATTTGAGAAATGATTTCTTAGTATTAAAAAAAATCATTTCTTGCTGATTAAATAATTATTAATATTCGAGATAGATTATTTTAATAGTTAATAACTATACATTACTACCTGAAATATATTTATTAACATTTCATAAATTCCCTGTTTCATATAATTGTCCATGCAGGAAACCCCCAGAGTTGACAAAGGGGCCAGTACTGGGAAACATAGCTTCGGCGTACCTGTATTGGCCTATGCATGAGCCAGGCTGCTTAACCCAGCCTCGGCCATGCCAATAATTATCCAAGCTTGGGCCAAGACTGGCTAACTTAGCCTTGGCCATTCATTGGTGACCCATGCTTGGGCCAAGATTGGCTAACCTAGCCTTGGCCATTCATTGGCGATCCAAGCTTGGGCCAAGACTGGGCAACTAAGCCTTGGCCAGCCCAATGATTACCCGAGCCTGGGCCAGAACTGGGTCCCTCAGCCACGGTCATTCAATGGCGACCCAGACTTGGGCCAGGACTGAGCAACCTAGCTTTGACCGACTCAATGATTACTCGAGCGTTAGCCAAGACTGGGAAGCCTAGCCTTGGCCGTTGATAGGCAACTCAGACTTGAGCCAGAATTAGGCAACCTAACTTTGGTCATTCAATGGGAAATCCAAACTTAATTAATCAATAACTAATACAATTTGGAACAGTAAATATTTAATGCTTAACGAATATTTGATAGCAAATGCCAACATTTAAAATTTATTATTTAAACAAAACAATTGTACATCTTCAAAATTGATATGGTCTCAAGAAAAATTAAAATATAACAATCTATAGTTGAATTTTTGATATTGATAATTTTAAACATTAATATTTATAATATGATATTAAAAAGATACAGAACTATTTACAAAGTCTAAAGTAATATAAGAACTTGATTCTTGCATTTTTTTAGCTAATCAACATTTATGAAAAATATATAATTTTCATCAAAACACTATATTAAATAACATAAATTATATAAATAATACACCGTCACACTCCGTCACCATATAGATTTAGCTTATAAGAATGATGATATGTGCGTAACTTGGGTAAGTGCGGCTTGGGTTCGAATCTCGGTTAGGGCAAATGCGATTTCCACTTTATTTCTATAATTAGCGAAAGTTAGGTCTAAATTAAGAGTCAAACGATCTAAACGTGCGTTAACTTTATTCAAAAAATAAAATAAAAAATAACACTCCAGAAATTCTATGTTCATCATTTTTTATCAAATGGCATGGGCCAAATTTCGAAATTAACTATGGCCCAGTCCTGGTAACCAGGCTTGGCCCATCGTTATCATCCCAGACTTCTACCAGGACTGAGCCAAGCCTGGCTTACAAGCTTGGCCCAGAGTTTTACATAGTTCGGCCAAGCTCGGCCCCCTGGTACTTTCCTCTATGGGTGGCCCAACTATGTACAACTTTGGGCCAAACTTGTAAACCAGAGCTGGCCGAGTCTTGGTTTCAGTCTGTAATGATAACGCAGGCCCATGCTTGGCTACCATTGCCTGGTAATTATTGGTTTGGCCAAGCATAGTTGCTCAGTCTTGGCCCAACGCTGGATTTTCTTGACTCGGCCATTCAATAACAAACCAATCTTGACGGAAGGCTGAGTTCTCTTGCCTCGGCCATTCTATAGCGAACCAGTCTTGGCTGAATGCTGGGTTCTTTTGCCTTGACCATTCTATGGCAAACCAGTGTTGGCCCAGGCTCGGATAATCATTGGGCTGACCGAAGCTTGGTTGCCCAGTCTTGGCCCAGGCTCGGGTAATCATTAGGTTGGCCAAAGCTGATTATTCAGTCTTGGCCCAATATCGGTGCACCAAGCTGAGCCCGCCATACTTTCCTACATGGGTAAGAACGGATCTTACAACAACCCTCCGCCAATAAGGATTGCGAGGGCGGGTATGAGAATGTTAAATTTTAATTTCCAAACTGTAACATAGGAATGCGGGGGTATTAATTATCAAAAAATTCATATTCTTCAAATAAAGTTCCTACAGATATAAAATTTGAAAGAATTTCAAGAGAAACAGGAAATTACAGGAATGGCTTCCAAGGTCAACCGTTTTAAATATTTTTCTTTCTTTATAATTAGATATCAGCTGAAAATGAATTTTGCAATTATTAACTCTATATATATAATATGTAGGTAATGTCAGAGTGGTGAGTAGAACGTAAAAAACATATTTTTGGTTATGAAATGTTATAATGATTGCACATTGAAAGTTACAATGAATATTAGCTAGAAAAATCACAGGGATAAAAATTACAGGCTAAGTCGATGGAATTTAAAATCTGTGCAAGTCAAAACGATATCGATGCTTACAATTCTATCCGCGGGGTATATCTATGTTCATACAAAAATAAAAAAAAAAGGAGAATAATAAAAATATGAATAAAAAAAAATAAAAATGAAACATAGAATATAATTGATTTCTTTTCACAATTCGCTCATCGAAGCGAACGGGAACGGCTAGTATATTATAAAATCAATTGTTATATTATATTTCTGATAAACTGATATGATACACTATGCAGATCATAGAATTATTATTATCTGAGACGGCAGCACAGCAGACAGAAACTTCAATACTGAATAATGAACTGCCGCAAAATTTGTTTGTTATTAGCCTTTATGCAAAAAAATTTCAATAAAACAATCTTTATAAACGAACTAAACCAACTGATGACAAAAATTAAAGCCGAAAATCAGGACTGCGCCTTCATAATAGCAGGTAACTTTAACGCGAGACGGACTGAATGGGGAGACCATGCAGACAATGAAAGAGGCAAATACTTACGCAAATGGGAGTACTCAGAAGCCAAATACTAAAGAGATTGCCCAACAAAACCACAAGTGGCCTGGATGGTATACCCACCATAGTATTAAAACACTTGCCTGCTAATATAATAAATAACTTAGTAATCATTTTCAATAACGCCCTCAACCACTCCTACTTTACAAACATGTGGAAAAAGATCAAGGTACTGCCAATACTAAAGAAAAACAAGGACCCAGCGGAACCATCGAGTTACCGGCCGATCAGCTTACCGACCATGAGCAAGGTATACCTAATATATAGATGAAACAATTACTATTACACAAGTCAATAAATTCTGCACAGATAATATGGTGATCCCTGATCAACAATTTGGATTTAGACACAAACATTCGACAGTGCACGCTATCAACTACCTTCTGAACTATATTATGGAAGAACTGCACTATAACCAGCTAATAGGAGCGGTGCTGATCGATTTGGAGAAGGCCTTCGATTCAGTGTGGCTAAACGGATTTATATACACACTCGTCAAACTGGGCTTCCCACGATGGCTAATCATGATCATATGAGATATGATACACAACAAAACGTTTGTGACATGGAACGGTACTAACGTGTCAAGCCGAATATTCAATGTGGAAGAAGGACTCCAACACGGTGTGATATCCTCACCGACCTTCTTCATCATATTCACACTCGCACTATTAAAATTATTTAACCTAAACCAAGGAAAAAGAGTAGCAATAGTGTTTGCTGATGATGTGATAGTGTGCGTAACTGGCAAAAAAACCTGATAATATCAAAAAAGAACTCTTCGACCAAATGGACCAATTTTTCAAGATATGGAATCTTAGAGTGAATCATCCAAAATGCGGAACAATTCTGATAAGAAGAACATACAATCATTTGAACAGCGCATCTACAAAGAACTTGAAAACATTCGGACTAACAGCCAAAGCCCCAGGAACTGATGAACTGATTCACGTACCTCATAAGACTACAGTAAAATATCTCGGTGTTCACATTAATTATCTGGCCAAACTCAATGGGCACGTAGAAATTTAACTGAATAAAGCTCAAGCAGCATTTAAAGCTAATAATAGACTATTCCACGCAAAAGAACTTGGGATCTAGGTTACTTAATTTGTGTATTAGGAGTTTTTTTTGTTTATTATTAATTCATTACAAATCAATAGAAACATCTATTAAGATTATGACGACAAATATTATTAGTATTATGAAATAGTATTTGTATATATTTAGTTAATATGATTGTTTATTAATGTTAATATTATATTATTGTTACTAAAAGTTTGACTGAATTAGAAATTTGAAGAGTGTGAAAATTTCTTTAAAACCAAGGGGAAGTGAGTTTAGCGAGCAGAAGAAAATGATTGTAAAAGAATTTAAAAGAATGGAAAATATATCCCAAGCCGACAAGAATCAACCAACAATAGAGGAAGAATGTGTATGTGTGTGTGTGTTGTTTTGTATTTTTCTTTTTTTTTGTAGAGAATAAAAATTATTGAAACGAGTCTTATTTTTTTTGTAAAGTGCAAATGTTATTGAGATAAGTTTTATGAACGTAGACTTGGCGCAATCTTTTTTACAGTGAAACTGTTTTTGTTCGGATTAGGAAAACGATTGACCTTAAAGGCCATCTCTGCAACTTCCCGCTAACTCTATACCTAAGCGTTAAATATTTTACTTATTTTGTTTTTGAGCTCTTCGAGTTCAAAAATATTATTTTTGGTTTATCTTAAGCTCTCCAAGCTCAAAGAGATAACTGTTCAATGCTTTTGAGCTCGAAGAGCTCAAAAGTCTGATAGAAGTTTCATATAACACTATTATTTGAATTTTTCAACCGTATTAACTCTCAAATGGATCAACCGATTTTCTCGCGGCTTACGGCATTCAACGCATTTTTTGAACACTTTAAGAAATCTTAGAGCGATCTGGACTGACTAAAAATTTTATAAGAATTCTGAAAAAAAAGCATTTTTTTTTCAATTTTTTCCGACAATATGTCACGAACGAATCAACCGATTTTGACTGGGCTGGTTGCAATCAACGTAGATTTTCGAGGTCAAGAACTGATTAGTTTTCGGAATTGATTGGTAAAGCGGTTTAAAAGTTATACAAAAAAAAAGAATTTTTGGAAAGTTAATTATCGAGATTTCTCAGAATTGATCAACTCAAATTTTTTGAACTAGTATCAGAAAGCTAAGGGCAATGAAACTCTTTGGAACGCCGCTTAGTTTGATCGAATCGCACTGCAAAAAATTTCCAATGAATTTTATTATGTGTGCATAGTAACACCGGACTATAAGAAAACTGGTACAAAATTACACAATCGTGCCGTCTACGCATACCGTTTACTATGGGAACTTGTAAATTTTGTATCAGTTTTCTTATAATCTGATGTTACTATGCACACATAGTAAAATTCATTGGAAATTTTTTGCAGTGCGGATAAGTTGTTCAAAAGTAACGAGTGATTTACACACACACACACGCACACACACCTGATTTTTGAAAATCTTCGATTTTCTAAGCGGAAAGTTAAAAACATGTAAAAGCTGTTATTTGTACTTATAACACATTATTCTCAGTATTTTTAGAGAAATTTTTCCTCAAGGGATATTATAACGTTTCGAATGATAAAGAAAAGTCGCATCACAACTCGTAATCTGTATTGAGCTACCTCGTCAACGCCACCTATTTAATTCAGTCTAAAGCTTGTAAATACAAATTTTAAGGTATATCTTTAAGACGTTTACCCTGATAGCCAAGTTGGCCGCAACTTTCTGACAATCTACTGCCGCAACTTGTCACCAACTTGGCGGCAACTCTTGGAAAGTAACTCAGTTGGTGTCAACTTGTTCACCAAGTTGTCGGCAAAAATTGCTTTCGAAACTCTTTCGCACCAAGTTGACGACGTTTCTCAAGAAATTTGGCGACATATTGCGGCAGTAGATTGGTCTCTTTTTTCACAGAAACTTGCAGCCAACTTGGCGCCAACAATTACAAATTCGGAAGTTGACCGCAAATTGTCGCTAAGTTGGTGGCAACTATCTGACACCAACTTGGTTGGTCTGAAACTGTGGCTATCAGGGTACATTGTCAAAGATTAAAGAAATATCTAACAATAACTACAATATCATCAGTAGAATTTTACATGTTGAAAATTACCCAGTTAGCATAAGCAAAACGAAGTTCATGTAAACATGCTGCCGGAATTTGACGTAAAGCTTACGCTAACAGTAGAGCAACAGTTATACTTACAACTGTTAACGTAAAGTTAACGTTAACTTTGTGCAACTTCGCGTTAACTTTGAGCGGACCATTCGGAAAATTCTGCCAATAGATTTACGCTAACTTGATGCGTAAGTTAAAGTCAAGTTATTGGAAACTATTGCAAGTGCAGAGGTTGACGCGAAGTTAACGTAAAGTTGACTGAACCATCGAACATCAACTTAGTTGATGGTCAACCTGTGCTAACTTAGTCATTAGTTGGTAAACAATATTATGTACTAAACTTATATAATTAGATATTATTTGGTAAGGTATGTCGTATCTCCAAAAGATCCTTTACAGCCATCTTATCTAGAACTTGCTGTCAATCTACGGCTGCAATTTGAAGCAAACTTGACGGAAAGAGTTGGTAAAGCAAACTTGCTGTAGATAATCTTGCAGAAAAATGATTTTTTTCATTTTCAAACTTAATTCTCATTTTTTTTTTTAACTTCTCACTAAGAAAATCAATGACTTTCCAAATTCAGGAAATTATTGTTTTTACCTCGTTTTGCAAAAATTGAATTTCCATCCGGTCTCGACGTTTTAAGACCACCAAAAACTTTCCTGATGACCCCCGCGATTTTGTCAGTGTGTGTGTGTGTGTGTGTGTGTGTGTGTGTGTGTGTGTGTGTGTGTGTGTGTGTGTGTGTGTGTGTGTGTGTGTTAAATCCTCTACCAGAATATGCTTCAAACTTATTCATATGAGGAGCGAATGCCGAAGTAAAAATATAAAACAAAAAAAAATTTTTTCCCCATGTCATTTAAACGGGAAATTCAAAATTATAAACAGGCAGCTATAAATATTAATATTAAGAGTTCCGCTTCGAAGAAGCTTTTGTTCTCTTCCGGCAAGTTTTCAGCCTGTTTTTCGTAAAAAAAAAAGTCGCTTCAAGATGACCCACCCCAATGTTGCTGTCACATGAAAATCATATAGCAGTCACATAGTTTTTTCATGTTGTTACCACAGTAATGTATCATGTGGTAGCCCCTATTTTTTTTTTTTTGTGTTTATACTGCTAACTCACTTGTGCTGTCTCTTTTACGGACTACCGCTTATTCGCTTTCTTACGACTTTTTTGAGCAATTTAAAAATTTATTGACATATCTTAAAAATCTTTTAAGATAATTTTACGTATATTATTCTATCAGTCATCAGTTATTTTCTTAACATGTCATCATTCTTTCAATGTACAAAACCAAAAATTTTTCACTTCCTCACCCTTTTCCTACGTACCAAAAATATATTTTTATTGATCACTTCTAAATGCAAAAGTTGCTGCTAACTGAATCAGATTGACAACAACTATAGATTTTTCTGTTTTATCAATGTAGCTGGGTTGTTCAGGAAATATCAATCCAAATATCTACCATCGATACTGTACTCAGATTTCCCTGAGAGCCACCTTACCTATCTTATCTAACTTACTGTTAATCTACATCCACAATTTGAAGCAAACCTGTCGGAAAGAGTTGGGAAAGCAAGCGATTACCTATTAGTTACCTATAAATTACTCTGCAAATAGACGTCAAAACTTGCTGTACAAGTATTTCAGTCAAATTGTAGTAAAGTTGAAAGGAACTTTAACTACAAATTTGATCGTTAACTTGTATTTAAGTTGCGGCCGTAGATTCCCGTCAATTTGCTTACAACTGTTGTTGAGTGAAGAATTACCATCAATTTGATGTTAAGTTAATCGTAACCGCTAGAAGTCAACTACTTCCTGAGGAAGTGCTGGCTATCAAGGTTAAAAAATGGTTTTCCGTTCAGACGTCAACAACGTACCCTGGTAGCCAGTGCTTTTTCAGAAACTACGTTAGTCACAAAAATTAAGGGATATAAAAAAAATTCGAAATTTTTGGGTGATTTTCAACGAGCTTTAACTCCGAGGAAAATGATCGTAAGGCAAAAAAAAAAAAAGGAAATTGTAACTCCAAGTTTCTAGTTTTTGTCAAAAAAATTTTTTTAAATTGAAAACTTTAACTGAAAAAATGACAAAAATTCGTATAATTAAGGATATTTGGATAACTTGGTATAGCTTTGGATAAAATGGATGAATCGAGGATATCGTTGGTAATTTTTCAACCTCTAAGTGTCCCCTAAATTCTTTGAAAAATTCAAAGCGCTGCGATTTTTTTTTCATAGTGCCCCGAAGCTTCAAATTCTTTGTTTTTGCAAAAATCACCATTATGAGGAATTTTTCGATTTTTATTCATTTCTTTAATAAAAGAAATATTTTTTTTCAAAAATCTTTTTTTTTCAATCAAAGAGATAAATTTTTCAAGAAATTTAAAGAAAAAAAAAAAAAAAAAAAAAATTTCAATTTTTTTTTCAAAATTTTTTTTTTTTCAAATTTCTTGAAAAATCAATCTCTTTGGTTGAAAAAATTAACTCGATTTTTTCTGATCTCTGCAACTACCTTAGTTTCAAATCTCATTTCAAAAAATCGATATGCCCCCCGCGGATTTCGACTTTTATTCACACAAAATTTGAAGAAAAAATTCTTCACTAAATAACCGTTGTAAGCAAATTGAGGAAAATCTACGGCTAAAACTTGAATGTAAGATAACAATCCAACTTGTAATAAATTTTCCTTTCAACTTTATTACAATTCTACTGAAATACTTGCACAGCAAGTTTTGACGTCTATTTGCAGAGTATCTTATAAGTAACCAATAGGTAACCGCTTGCTTTGCCAACTCTTTCTGTCCAATTTGCTTCAATTTGCTGTCGTAGATTGACAGCAAGTTTCAGGTAAGGTAGCTATTAGGGTAATGACAATTCAGGTTTTTTTTATCGTTGTATGGCAACCGTAATTATTTATTGTATCATAGTAAGTTAAGATAGAACATGAAAATCTTTATTAAGGTCCCTGACAACTATTCTAAGAGTTGGTAGTAAATTGCTCTGCAAGTTGACCTCAAGACTTAACGTATAAGTTCTTTAAGTAAGGTTGCAGTGAAGACGATCGGAAAGGTTATCAAGAATCTTGATGTTAACTTGCATTTAACTGCTAGTCGTAGATAATCGTAAACTTGTATGTAACTACTATTAGGATTACTAAGAAAGGCCGAGTATCCAGGGGATTGAAACTCGAAAGTTTTTATCCTCATTTTGCTTTCTGACGGATGTTAACATGTAATCCAATCTAGTGCTTATTTTTATATGCATATTCATTGTGATTCTGTTGCAATAATTAACAAGTATTGAGTTTATCATCAGATTAGTATGAATGCAGCTTGTAGACAATTGTTGCTTTTAAACTTCTGATGTCAATCTAATACCAATCTACGTATCTGGGCAGATATCATTTTGCATGTCCAAATTGACGATGTTTTTTCGTATCCAGTTTAATGTCAGTTTTACATTAGTTGGTATTAATGTTGGTCAAATTCATTTGAACTTAAGATTTTTATACAAATTTTTTAACATTTGACGCCCAATTGCCGCTCACATTCAAGATCAAATTTGATTGTGATTTTGTTTTAGTTTGAGATCACCTTTTAATGTCAGCACAAAATTACTTTATTTTATGATTATTCAACATTGTTATAAATTTTGTGAGGGGTTAAATAGTAAAAAAGTGAATTGCTGTTCTAATTATATCTCAAATTGACAGCGAATCCTGACTTTCCAAATATTGCTGTTAAATTGACTTCAATTCACTAACGGAGTCTAATATATCTTTGAAATGACAATTGACGGAAACTAACGACAAAAGCTGAAAAACAAAAATTTGCTGTAGGTCCGCATGCAAATAGACATCAATGATTGACGTTCTGGTTCAGTCTAGCTTATCTATGTTTCATTAATGAAACATGAAATTCGATAGGGGATATTAATTTGCATGCACAAAAAAAAGGTTTACTTAAGCTACTTTCTTAAGTTGAATTAGTAGATTTCTACTATTTGGTAGTGAATATTCACTATTTTGGATGTCCAAAGTATACCGCGGTATACTTTGCACAACAAAAATAGTAGATATCCACTAATTCAACTTTAGAGAGTAAGTAAATATTTTTCTTCCTAATTATTTTCTTGAGCGGAAAAAAAATTTTTTTTTGACACAAGAGATTTCTCTTATTCCAACAAAATTAATTCTCTTGCTTTAAGAAATACGTATCTTGATCTAAAAAAATTTATTTAAGTCAAGAAAATCTTCTTGTTTTGAGAAAATTTAGCCTCATTTTCAAAAAAATTAAATATCTCGAATGAAGTAAATTTTCATTAGTATTTGTATTGATTAACATGTCAAATGGGAAGATAAAATAATATTGAATCATTGTTTTTATTCAATATGTATAATTGTATCCTAAAATAATATAAAATAGGTACTAAATATTCGAGAGAAAAATTTTCTCAAGGTGAGAAAATTTTTTTCCTCAGCTGCAGTTGGTGGCACTGCTTCCCTACAGTAGCTAAAAATCTTGATGAAATATAAAAATTTATTGTATCAAGTATTTATGATAATTTGAATTAAGAAAAAATTACTTCCACCAAGAATAAAATTTCAAAAAAATTTTTACTTCGACCAACACAACTTCGGTCTTCCTTCAAGCACCCGAAAATTTTTTCGAGCTATAAATTTTGTTCTCCAGTCAACAAATTTTTCTTTCTGTGTGTAGTTTGCCGTCAAACTGCATTATTAGGTAGATGACAGCTTGCTGCCAAAGGGTTATTAAGATATGCATTAATTTGCACCGTAGTTAATAGGCGGTAGGAAAATTTAAAAAATTTTAACGATTTTACTATCGTAATTTCTATTAAATGGAATAGTAACGGTGGACTATACTTGTCATTCAAAAATTCTTACGATCTCCTACCGTAAATTTTATTCAACAAATAATACTAGCAAGAGATTTAAAAAGCCTATTACTATAGATCTAATCATACACGGAGAAAAAAATATCGTTAGAATAAGGATACGTATTGTTATTCTGACTATACGCTGTATAGTCATTTTTTTTAGAGATACGCAGTATAGCCAAAACAGCTATCCAGCGGATCATCAAAATGACGATCCGTAACATTATTTTAGCGTTACATTTAGTCAATTATACTAGACAGATCCTCACGTTAACAAAACAGTTGCCTGTTTTGACGAAACTACTTATATTTACAAGAGCTATTCTCTGTATGCTTAAGTCAAACAAATGAATCCTTAAATCAGAAATCCGGATCGTTATTTTAAGAAAACGTCATTTGAGGATACGTTGGATAGTCATTTTAACAATATTTTTTTTTCCGTGTATAAGATGTGTTAGTGAAAACTTTACTGATGTCCTTCAGAACTGACATAAACTCGGAGTCTAGCGCTGTGCCCGGCTAACACTCACACTAATTGAAAAATATACCGATTCAGCTTTCGTAAAATTTGTTACTTGTACTGGAATGATAAAGAGGCAGCACAGGACATTTTCAAAATGAATACGAGGATAATGACATTTTTATTCTCTTATTATTTGCGACAGTAATATTGTATTTTTACACGCTTTCTATTAGCTTCACCTATTTCTAATTTAATACAATAATTATTTGGTGAAGTTACGATAATAAGTTGTAAAATTTTGTAAATAAATAAAAAATTTTCTTCTAAAATGTTTGATAATTATTTGTAATGAAAGTATAGTTCAGCTTTATAATAGCTGTATCGTAAATTTTCTTGGAAATTTTTTTCCGTGTCGCATGTTGAAAATAAAAAATTTAGGAAAACGGACACCACCGTAGGAATAGTCAGGACAGTTTCCTAGGACCTCAAAACGTCAAAATCTGATGAAAACTCGATTTCCGAAAACAGGGTAAAACCACTAACTTCTCGAATTTAAAATTTTCGATTTTTCTTCGCGGAAAGTTAAAAATGTAGATAACTGTGCTTGGATAAGTACATGTGATACATCCGTGTGTACATATACGATTTACTAATTACAGCACAGGATTTAATTACTTTGAAAAATCCAAAACTTCTAAGCACCATATATTGTTTAATGTTTTACTGCTCTAAATGAGGAGTTGAGTTTTAAAGGGGTATCTTTTCATTTTTGATTAATCGAGACAAAAAACTGGTTATCTCTAATTATAAATATTTTTATTGAACTTTTTTAATTTAGCTATGAATTGCTATCGGTTATAAAGCTACAATTCGATTCTCATTTAGAAATCTTTATAATTTTCCAAGTAATTATTATTTAAAAGTTAAAAAAAATGATCTTTTATAATATGAAAAGATACCCTTTTGAAAATCAGCTCCTCAAATGTACTATTCAACTAAATTATATATTACACGAAATATTGACGAACACGAAAATTATTTTTTTTTGTACTTGACCAATTTGAGACACTCAAATTTAATTAATTGTTTTATTGATATTTAAAATAAGGAGGAAAAGAGAAAAAAAATTTATTTTTGATAGCTGTTACAAAAACAAAAAAAACGTAAATAGCACGCATATTTGTGTTATATGGATCATCCAAAAAATTTTACTTTTACTTTGATTTAAAATTTAAATATTATGCAGCATTTTCATCTCAGATCAGGAAAATATGACGCAAGCGCACCATGGAACAGATGACGGGGTGTCCATGCGTGGCTTAATGCTAATCTTCATTTACAGATATATAGATAGATTCTCCAACCAAAGACCAATGAATTGAGTTTTTTGTTCATTATAAATAAACAGTACCGAATTAAACATCCATATTCAATCAGCAACCACACGTTGTAATTCTGAAACTCTAAAAGAAATAGTTCTGATAATTAATAATTGTTAATAATGTGTTGAAATTATTTTTTAAGTTATTCATCATCCTGATGTGGGAATACGCATTTTTAAGTATATAATGGGAATATGAATACATTGGAGGCAGTTGATTTTGAGAAAATTCCTTGAACTCGACGAGTTGAAAGTAGAGCACTACCTCAAATTCGTTCACGTTGGGAAACGTGTGATAAATTTTGTTTCAAAAAGTATTTCAAACATAGATTATTTTTCATTTATTGTTGAATCATAAAATATAATATGTTTATTGTACATTACATTGAAAAGAGATCCAATAATTGAATGAAACGTTGCAGAATTAATATTTGATTGTAAATAATTAATAAACATTGGAGGTACACGTTCCTAGAATTGTTAATGGATATTAAGTCTATAACATGTAGGAGGAAAAAATGTTTTTTGAATTATTGATTTTTACAATTTCTTGTGAAATATTTTACAGTGATATCTTCAATAGAATTTCAAACAAGATCACATAAGTTATTTAAAATAATGTGTGATAGTAAAAAAAATTATCAAAATGTATAAATTTGCACATAAAATCAATGTTTTCTTATAAGTCATAGTACAGTCACAGAACTATAATATTTTAAATAGTAATATATGCGATACTAATAATTTATTAATATTGTACACTGATAGAAAGATTTATCAACTATTAATAATTCAATTTATTTGAAGACAATTATTTAATTTATTAAATTTTAATAAATATTTGATAGAGTGAATTTGTTTTGCTTTCAATGTCATATGATATGAAGATTGCTTATAGACAAAAATTATCTTAATCATCTTTATATATTATTTGCATCAATTATATTACATCATAATAACGTTGATCGTAAAATACCGAATTCTATCACAGCTCATAATTATCTTTTATATATTTTCAAGTATTAAAAACGTTAATTTATTTAGTGAATTGAATTATTATCGTGTATTCCAGCTATAAGGTTATAAAAAGTGTCAAAAGAAAATCTTTATTTTTGCTTTTTATTTTAAATCAATATTTTTTAACAGTTAAAAACTATTCATTAACCATTAATAAATATTCACTGACAGTTAATAAATTGTACTCAACAAGTTACTTATTAACTGTTAGTAAATATTCATTAAATCCTATAATGTGAAAAAAATAATTTATTAACAGTTAATAAAGCTTATTAAATAGAAACAAATCTTTCTAACAGTGTAGTGAGAAAAATGCTATCTTAAATATTATATAAATCGCTACATGTCTCTGGTACTTAATCATTCAAGTCCAGTTCCGTTCATTATTAATTAAAATGAAAAAAAGTATAATGTTTTTTTATTCCGTTGATGTCAAATATAGTTTATTTATGAACAGCCATTTTTATATTAACTTGGATTTGTACATTTTTACAAAATAACTATTTTACAGTCTAGTTATGAAAAACATAAAAAAAAAGACTGTTCCATCAGGTATATAATTTTATAAAAGATCCCTCGAATGACCATAAAATGTCTAAAGTCTGCTAAATTTATGGGCTAGAAAAGTGAAAGCTTCGTAACTCAAATAATGTATTGTATAGTATTGGTCCTATACTACAGGACGTCTAAAATTTTAGAGAATAATACTATTCTACGCTACGCTTATTCTTCATCTATATACACATGTTCACTTTGGACATCATTGTGTTAGTAACAGTAACCGTCAGCAGTGATAATTTATGTTAATGGATGTTATACGAATTTACCAGAATTATTTACCTACACCCATTTCTCGAGCAGTCTGTGACATCTAGTCAAAAAGATCAGATCTCTGGTGTGTTGCCTTCGTTGTTCTATATTGTTATTTACTCATGTTCAAAAGTTTAATTCTCATTAAAAATTTGCAAATAAGTGCTCTATTAACAATTGAATTATCACTTTGCATTTATCCCCACTCAAGCATCAGCGCCATCATCGTTTAAGTCTCAATTTTTTTAATTCAGAGTAATGGCGACGCCCAGTTTAACTTCATCCCCTAGACGCAGAAGCAGAGGTGCGCAAATATCATACTTACTAATGGTCATTGAAGCAATCAAGTGTGTACAAAGTCAAATTTTCAATTGTGTTGTTTATTGTTTAAACATAATATTCATGGTTATGATAAAAAAGAAAAATTTTTATCGATCATTTAATTTAAATTTTCAAATCAACAAATCATAATTCTTCGAGCTAATTTTTGAAATTATGAGTTTGGCTCTTTAAATAAAAACAATTAATGAGTTTTGATGATAATTTAGTCATTTTTAAGTGTAGTGATAAGTGTTCATCTTTTGCAATCGAAGTAATTTCGAATTCTTGATTCTCTAATTTAGATAGCAAAAGTTATTTTTATGATTAAAAGTGTTTATATCAATATTTATGTTATTTAATGATATTAGATTTATTTATAGTTATCTTTTATTATCGATAGTGACACGCATTTTTTGCAAAAGCATCTAGATTTTAGATCAGAGGGTGGGGCAGAGTCTTAATTAACGCCGATCGATTTGCGTCAAACTGAGACGCAGTGTATTACAACGTTCACTGTATACATATACACATAAGGCATTCAACATCGAGTCTATCACTTTATTATATATTCGTTTAAATGTCTAAAATTTTCAAATTTTCATGTCATCTACTAGAAATAATTCATGTGAGTTTTGTTTTAATTTTTCTTCATAGCTAGAAAATTTCTATTATTTTGTGTATGGTTTACATTGGCGAATTTTTTGGGTTAGAAAATAGAATAATAAATAGTCTTAACTATTGTCTTTGACGATTTTAGTCTCGATTTTTTGACTTGAGAAAAACTGTGTTTTTTTAAGAAATATATTTGAATTTTGAGACTTATTGAAGAATGTATAACTGTAAACAAAAACTGTATAATCATAAATACTATACAGATTTATTATATCATCAGACTCAAATTTTATATTATAGCTAATTTTATAAATTAAGTAGATATGTATCAAGTCGAAGGGGGTTAAAATAAAAATTTATCAAAAGTAAATCGCAGACACAGTGGAAGAAATTTTCTCTAAAAAATACTGTTAAATTCACGGTAATCGTGGGAAAGATGGCATGACTTAATCATTTGTCGGCAAGTGAAATAATTTTTAATTTTTTTTCAACAAATTTTACTGTAGTCTACTGTAAATTAAAATTTACCCGATAAATTAGGTTTTCAGTAACTTTTATGAAGTCTACGATGAAATAAATTGATTTCGTCATAATTTTTATTTCAAAAATCATAACAAATAAAAGAGCCGTCTTATGTCCCACGACTACAGTGAATTTAGCGATAATTTTTAAAGACTATTATATTGTCGCTTCGCTCGTACGTTCAACTTCGCTTTCGTGGGCAATCGACAACGTCGCACGAGTTGTACACACTATTTTTTATTACAAATGCGGCGATATATGTGGGCACAAAATCGGGGTCCAGGGACGGAGCCCCTCCACTCTCTAAAAACAAATAAAAAGTTAAAAAAAAAGAATTAAACATACATTAGATAATAAATGCAAAGAAATTAACATTAATTAACAAAAAATAAATTTACACATTGAAACAATCAACGCATAAAATTAAGTGACATTAAATTTAGCTGTGACTACCAGTTTTTAATTTTTTTCTACAAACAAATTTGTTCCAAAAAATTGCATTTTTTATTTTATAAAATTTCTACATATCAATATTAAAAATAGTACATTACACATCTAGGGAAGTAAAGTAAGAAATGTCTCAGATCACATGTAATTGTCGGCCGAGGCGAAGCCGAGGTTGAGAAACATGTGATGTGAGACATTTCTTACTTTACTTCTCTAGGTGTGTAATATAGTATTTTTTTGTCATAATTTATTTTTTACAAAAATTATCAAATTTCTGCTAAATTAATTTTCATCACAATTAAACAGCTCAATATTAGTTAATTATTTTTACTTTCGTTAAAAATATGAACTTTGTGATGTCAACCTCACTTCTTTAATATTGACAATTAGATTGTGTTTTTTTTTTGTTATTTATTTTAATTTGAGCTGTTTTTACAGTCAATTTCGTGCGACAAGCATAGTTTAAGTGTGTCAAAAATAATTTACGTAATAAGTAAACTTGTCGTTGACAAATTCAAATAACAGTTTCATTTATGAAAAAACTCACGCGTAATTTTAAAATGGGCAAACAGCTCTTTTTCAACCGCAACAGTGAGCGTCAAAATACTACTTTTCCCGCATGATTAATAAAAAATTTCTTTCCGTTCACATGTTTAAATTGGTTATGAAAAGGGTTGAAAAGTTATGTCTACCCGTGTGGAAATAATGCTCTGAAAAAACTCTTGAAAAGTCTTTATGACTCTGAATAAGACTTTTCGAAAGTCTTCACATCCCTAACTAAGTAAAGGAAAGACTTAATAAGTCTTCAAAACTCTTCAAAAGTCAAATATTCCCTGTAATTTCGGACTTTCTCAAAGAGTTATTAAGACTTGATTAGACTTGTTTAGTTTTACAGGAAAAGAAGAGAATATTTCTTTTCAAAAAAATTACTTATCAGAATTGGAGAAAATTGAAAATAAAACTATAAAAAAGAATTAATGCATGTTTTGTAAAAATTTTTTTAAAATAATATTTTCATCACGAAAATACTTCGATGCGCATCGAATCACTCATAGTTGAGCAAGTCAAAACATCAACAGCAAATGAAGTGCACTTGATGTTGGAAACAGATACAACTCAAAGAGTAAATCCAATCGGTATTTAATTTGGACTATCAAATATTTAAATCAACTTTCTAGGTAGGAAAGAATTTTCTATGTTCTTAAACTTAATTTATGGACGGTACACTCCCTTCACTCAAATTAAAGCCCGTCGACTTTTTGTAGTTGGTTTGTTGGCTGAGAGAGCTAAATGTATAATAACATAAATTGATGGGCTTCTGCTAATACATGACGTCATATGTTCGTTCATGGACGACGTGATACGGTTCCCATTTTTTTTACTGTCGACTATACGAATACTTGAATCCGTTCTCCAAGCTATGGCAAGGTTGTTATACAATAAAAAGAAAAGAATAGTGTATTAGTTTATCCAAAAGCCGATAAAAATTTTAACGCATTATAAACAATGGAACGATTATATTGATCAATAAAATTTATGCTTATTCCGATTTCGTCTTATTATTGAGAAGTTTATTTTGATATTTATTATCATCAATAATACATAGAAAGAAAGAAAGTCTTGAGTCAAGCGTAAATTTTCTTAAATCTAGAAAATCTTAAGGAAGATTGAAAATTTCTTGAATGAAGTTAAATTTTTTTAAGCCAAGAAAATTTCTTCTTGCTCTAAAATAACTTCGGTCTTCTTTACGATTTTCTTGGTTCAAGAAATTTTTTTTTTTCTGTGTAGTAAACTAGCCGTGAATACCCGGCTTCGCTGGGTCATTTTGAGTGCAGTTATTCGTTAACATAAATTAACAATTTTTGTAAAAAATCGACTTAAGTATGGGCTCGACATTTTGCGTCAACATCGTGTCGTCTACGCATACCGTTTACTATGGGAACTTGTAAATTTTTTGAAGTGTACACTGAAAAAAAAGTTTTTTTCCACCTAGGAAATTTTTCCCTTCACTAAAGAAACTAGTATATCTGTGTGGAGATTACCAAAGTTTTTTTCCTACACTAATAACTATAGTGATTTTAAAAAAACTCGGTTTCTTCGTCAGCAAAATACCAAAATAAAAAAATGGCCGACTTAACCTCATTTGACACAGATGCATATGATATGTTTATGATAAGGTGGATCTTTTCTATTACAATATATAAATTAATAATTATTAATTTATCAATTATATAATAAGTAAATTTAAGAAAATCAAATAAATTAAATTATAATAATTAAATTTGAGAATGACACTAAAGTTGACAGACATTAAACATTTTTTTTAGAATTTTATGGTAATTAAATTATTATAAAATAAAAACTACAAGTGAAAATTTTTAGTAGCATTTTTTTATGACAATTGATTTGTAATAAATAGTACATTTATCCTCCAGCCAGAAAGCGCCAACTTTCGGGCCGCTGCGCTTAACGAAGTTGCCGCTTTCTGGCTCTGTCGAACAGAAAAATAGTATACTGACTTTGGCCAGTAAATAAGAAAGCCTCAGACCACATGTCTCAACCTCGGCTTCGCCTCGGCCAACAATTACATGTGATCTGAGACATTTCTTACTTTACTGGCCTAGGTACATAATATACTATTAAAGCTGACAGCTGACAGCTAACTTTAGTATCATATTTGAGCAAATTTAATTAGTTATAATTCAATTAAAAAAAAAAATTAAATTATTGAAAAATCGAATTTTTCATTCATTTGAACGGCTTGATTTCTATTTTTATTTTATTGAATCGAATTTGTACAATGAATAACTCTTAAAAAGATCAATTAAAAAAGACAATTACCTTCAAAGATTTTTTTTAGAGATGGTAAATCCCATTTGAGTAACTTTTTTCGTACCCAAGAATCCATCGAAATCTTAATATCAATTGTAATACAGCTTGGTAATTGCTCAATAAACAAAAAATTAATACATACAACTTTCCAACGATGTAAACAAACACACCAGGACTGTAAAATTGGAGGGAAATCAGAGAATTGGCGGCACCACCGCGGCGGTTGCTATGGTAACGCAGCATAAAATTTCAGCTCCAGAAAAAACTTAGGTATTCTCAAGCGAAAAATACCAGTTTTTTCATTTTCATAAAAACTTGGATAAAAATGCTTTGTATTCTGGGTGGAGAAAAACTTTTTTTTCAGTGTAGATTTTAGAACTTTCTAGATCATTCTCAAAATTTCTAGATCATTCTAAAATTTTCTAGAACAAGCTCATTTGATCAAAATCTAAACGTAGATTTTGGGACTTTCTAGATTATTTAGAATTTCCAAGATCATTCTAGACATTTCTAGAATATTCTAGAATTTTCTAGAACATTCTCATTCGATTAAAACTTTAACTTAGATTTTAGAGCTTTCCAGATCTGTCTAAAAATTAATGAATTATTCTAAAATTTTCTAGAACATTCTCGATTGATCAGAATATTCCTATACATACTAAAGTTTTCTAAATCATTCCAGAAATTTCTCGAACAATCCAGACCATTTCAGATCAATGATAGTCTCACATTTTTAAAGTTAACATGTTTCAACTCCTGTATCTTTCACACCCTTATAATTATCGACTTGCAACCACCATAGTGCACAATGGGAATCTTGTACCTATTGCCACATACAAACAATATTCGTCTGCGATGCGTAGTTTTGGCTGCAAAGTAAATATCGGGACACACACCTCCAATTACATATATCTATAAAGACTTAAATAAATCATTATAATAATATGTTGATTAAGCTTTCTTTCAAAGGAAAGAAAATCACAAACCCATAAATAGAATGTTGTGAATAAAAATTGTAGTAACTATCATATTTATAAATTTTTCAAGTTAAAACTGCAAATTTATAAACGGTTAACATAATTATTTTGTATTAATTGAAATTTGTACTCAATTCTTAATTATAATGCTATCGAGAGTAAATTTTATTAAAAAATAATGTATGCTTTTTATGTTTGTAGATTAAAACTGAATTGGTGATAATGGAACATAACAAAAGTTATAGCTGTGAAGAGAGCTGGCTATCGTCAATTTCATTTTAGAGACGCCATAAAACAACAATGAAGGCACATGAAGGGCTAGCAGGGGATTTTATAACTACGAATGAGAAAAGAAAGGGAACAGAATGATGCCGGCTGGTAAGCAGATGGCTGCTCCGTTTATTGGTTTATTCGTAGGTAACAGCGATATGTTCTGCCTGAACTCCGAGTAGTGTCGGGGACGAATTTTATCATGGTGTACACAACATAAACAGCTGGTATAATCTTAAGAAAAAAAACTTATTTTGACTTTACGTCCGTCATCATGAAAGTCATCATAGAGATTCATTCATGAGGTATGTATATGTAAATCTTATCATTCACAAAACCGGTAATCCGGCATCAACATACGTATGTTTTAATTTCCAACAAAAACATTCTCTACTTCATCTAGTTAGTGTTTTTCACAATAAAATTTTGTATATAAATTTATTTCGATGGAATTTCGACTAATTGTATGAAAAATTTATTTTTATTTAATACAATTTCTTTTTTTTTTTTTTTATCTAGGTAATTCAAGTAGCGAGACATATTTTTCAGTGATATCAGGTGGAAATGAGCTGAAAAATGCGATAAAAAGCTCATGAGATTACATTATATCGAATACAATGATAAATAAAATGATAGCATCTCAGTGACATAGCGACAGCATAATTTCATTTAGTCTAGCATGGTGGCGCTATACGAACTAAGATCGATCGATAATGCGGTACAAGTATAATTTATTTAATATAGCGGTATTCTTATGAACACAATATTTGCATTATGAAAAAAAATTTTACTTATTTTACAGTGTAACAGTGTTTATTAATATAGTGATAGAAATATATAGAATAGAATTCTATTTTGTATATTATTAAGATTGATACATATATTTATGTGTGTATTTAAAAACAAAAAATTACATATCAAAAGGTTTTTTTTTGCATAGTTACACAGATATTTTACGAAATAATAATAAAATGTGTATTAATCAATATAAAATGCAACTCATATAGATTTTTTCAAAATTTTGGTAAAATAAATAACAACTGCATTCAAAAATGATAAATTAACAGAATTAATACCGTAATCAAGACATCTTCTTGCCTGAGATACTTTATATTATTCATACTTAACATATTGCAAATTTATAACTAATTTTTATCATTTCTATAGATTGAATCCAAGAAATTAGATGATATTTTGAAAACAACCTATTTCAAAGTCAATATGATGAAAACACTATGAAAACAACTTAAAAAGGTGAAAGGATTTAACTCCTAATATGTTGAGTAAAATATGTGTTGACATTCAGCTACGGATTTTGACACTTCCTCAAGTTGAAGTGATGGATTATCGGCTCCGTTCTAACCAGATTATGCATATTCGTTTTTAAGTAGCTTTCTTCACGTTACACAGAACAGGTATGTCTAATAACACATCCTTTACAACGGACTAAAGGCTTAACTTTGATCCATACGAAGTATACTATCTTCAAAAGTCTTTCAAGTATGGAATTTAATATGATATACCAATAATAGATTTTCAGCTTAACTACCGTCACTTAACTACCACTTAGTTTTTGTTGTTTACTTATTAAGAAACATAATATAATCCACTGTTACGAAAAATTGAAGAAACGTAAAAATTCATTCAATTTTCTTGTGATTTACAAGAGGTAGTATCTAAATAAAAAATGGTTATAGTAACCATGGACTATAAAGTTTCTAGAGCTTTGTTTTTATTTTTGCAGTGTTTTGGCAAAAAAAAATTCATTAACTACGATTTTCACGCAATAGTATACTGTAAAATTTCTAAATTTTTTTTTTTTACTAAAATTTCAAAAACATAAAAAAATAAAATTTACACTAATGTACTGGTCAGTTAAATAGTTTATTCAGATTAAATTTAACGTTTTTTCCTCTCTACATCTGCTTTGATGAAAAAGGATCGTTCATTTCTTGATCATCGATATTTGAACAATTATTTGCAGAAAAAAATTTTACAGTCTTAAGATAAATAAATTTCTGAAAGATCGATCTTCATTTTTTTTCTTCATTAAAAATTTTTTCTACTGAGTTTATTGAATAAATCTAAGCTTATTTTTTATTAGTTTCTGCCAAGAACATGTAAACGTAAGCAAAACACTGAAAAAATTGATAAATTTTCGTTAATTCCATAAGTTTTCTACAACTGACACAAAAATTTTATTCTTTTATTTGTTAGAGTAATTTTAAAGAATTTGAATGCTTTGTTCATTAGTTTTTAGTAAATTAAGTTTGTAATATTTTTTATAATTGTAACATTATTTTCATGAAAATACATGTCTAATAGAAAGACTACAAACTCACATTTATTTGCCATACAGATTATCGAGGCGAATTGATTTCACACTTAGTTTAAACGATATATATTTATTATGAATTGGATAATACTATATTTCATAGAGTATTATTTTTTCGTTAAAAAATAAAAGAAAACTTCTCATAATTCTATTACAAAATTAGACAACATCATTTTTTTAATTGATCTTCTTAAAACAATTGAAGAAAAGATATTATTTGATGTTTTTTTTTTTTAATTTTCAGTTAATGCACGTACCATGTGCGTATTATTAAACTGATGTTTAGAAAAACATTTGTCACGAGCGCAAACATGAAGAAAAGAAGCGGGAGAATTTTTTTTCCACAGTGGCTGCTACTACGAAAGACTCATGGATTGACAAGATAAGCTGTGTCATGGTTGACCTGTTAACATCGAATCTATCTTTAAGTAAAAATCAATTTAAATCAGTCAACGATAGTGCAAGTAAAACGTTATAGATATTGTTGAGACGTTCTTCAATTAAGTTCATTACGCTTAAAAATAATTAATGAGTATTTTTTTTTATCCATTATTTGTATGAAATTGTTTGCTCATAAATTAGTTTTGGTGTATAATTCTAACCGATTTCTCTGTTTTAGGCACAAAAAAAAAAATAAAGTAAAATTGTGTTACTTACAATACTTTATCTGAAATTGAAGAAAAATTCATTTTGGTAAGAACAATTTTTAATTATAACTGCAAAGAGTTATCTTAAGCTAATATATAAACTAGGGTGCCCGTAATTTTCCAAGTTGATTTTTTTTACTGCCCCCCCCCCTAGATTTTTAGTTCTTGGCCTAAAAAAAAATATCTGACATAAATAAGCTCTTAATTACCAAATTAAACCGTGCCCAAATTGAGTTACATTTTCCATTTAAATAACATGAGAATTTGGAACTTTTTGGAATTAATTTTTTTCCTTCGAAAAAAATGCCACGATGACTATGATCGATGCATATTCTGATGGAAAATTGAATGTTTTACAAAAAAATTCTCTCGTAATTTTTCCATAAAATCAATCTTTTGAAAGTTACTTGTGGTTTAAGTTGTGTTTATGGTTATCATCATAGTTTTTCAGTCTTTCTATGAAGTCTCATATGTTATAGTCATTTATTTCATCTATAAATGTTCCAAAAATTATATTCAGAAGATTAACAGTTACAGTAACGTTAACAATGTGATGTATCTAATACATTCTGAATAATATTTTGTCGCTTATTTGTATCTTTTAGGTCTCTATTCACATTTATTTGTTAAGCAATTTTTAGTCGCATTATTAGAGTACCGATGAAATCAAATTTTACAAACCAGGTGCATTTCAAAATGCACGATAAATATCAAAAGCAATTTATTCGCTGAAAATATATATATATTTCCAGGCATTTTCGAGTTAGTTCTTGAAACGCAACAAAATCTTTTGGATATTTGTTCATTTATACACGGATGAAAAATTTAACTTGACTCAAGATCAAGAATCCTGAACCAAGAACACTATTTTGAAGAAAATAACACTCTCGATTCAAGACGAAAAATTCTTAAATCTGGAAAGTTTTCTTGAACTAAGAATTATATCTTGACTAGAAAATTTTTCCACTTGACTCAAGAAATTCTTTTTCTTCAAAATGGTGTTCTTGGTTCAAAATTCTTGCTCTTGAGCCAAGTTAAATTTTTTATCACTTTTTAATAAAATTTTTGGAACATTTACAGACGGAATTACTGATTACAACATATGAGACTTCATAGCAAGACTGAAAAACTGTGATAATAACCATAAGCACAACTTAAACCACAAATAACTTTTAAAAGATTGATTTTATCAAAAACTTATAAGAGAACTTTTTTGTAAAGCATTCAATTTCCTATTAGAATGTGCATCGATCATAGTCGTAGTGGCATTTTTTTCGAAGGAAAAAATTAATTCCAAAAAGTTCCAAATTCCCATGTTATTTAAATGGGAAATGTAACTCGATTTGGGCATGGTTTAATTTGGTAATTAAGAGAGTTTATTCATGTCAGATATTTTTTTTTTAAGCCAAGAACTAAAAAATCTAGAGGAAGGGAGGGAGACAGCGAAAAAAAATCAACTTGGAAAATTACAGACACCCTAATATATACAGATTAACGCTTTTTAACTTCGCGCTAAGAAAATCGAAAATTTTCAAAAATCGGGAAGTTATTGGGCTAACCCCGTTTTTAAAAAATCGAGTTTTAATCAGATCTCAACGTTTTGAGGTCCTAGGAAGCTTTCCTGAATATTTTCGCGATGATGTCCGTATGTATGTGTTTGTATGTGACCCACTTATAACTTTTGAACGACTTGACTGATTTCATCGCGGTTGGCGCCATTCAAAAGAACTTGACTAAAGTTAGATTTTGAATATAGTTTGAACCAATTCGGACCGGTAGATTTTGAGAAATCTCAAAAAAATTAAAAAAAATTATTATTCCCGATTTGGTTTTTTTGGAATAACTTTTAAACGGCTTTACCGATCAATTCCGAAATTTATCAGCTCTTAACATCGAAAAACCACGTTGATCTCTCCAGGAGAGTCAAAATCGGTTGATTCGTTCGTAAGTTATCTTCACAGTCTCCTGCAGCCGCGTCTAAAAAAAAAAAATTAGGAAAACGGTTGACCCTACAGGCCATCCCTGTAACTTCCCGCTGATGGTTCCATACTTAAGCGCTCAAAATTGCACTTATTACGTTTTTGAGCTCTTCGAGCTCAAAAATATAATTTTCTTGTCATTTTAAGCTCTCCGAGCTCAAAGAGATAGCTTTTCTAGACTTTTGAGCTCAAAAGTCTGATAGAGATTTAATAAAACACTATTTTTGAATTTTCAAATCGCAATAACTTTTGACTGAATGCACCGATTCTCACGTTCTTTGCGGCGATCGACGCGGTTTTTAAGGCTTCATTAAGAACTTTTAAGTTCGAATTGATCGATCAAAGAATTTCGAAGTAATTCCAAAGAAACACTTTTTTTGAATTTTTTTCGACAACGATAACTCACGAACGAATCAACCGATTTTGACCGAACCGGCAGCGGTCGACGTAGTTTTTTAAGGTTAAGAGCTTATTAGATTTTGGAATTGATCGGTAGATCCGTTAAAAAGTTATCTCGAAAAAACCACATTTAAAAAATTATTTTTTCTTATTTTTTCATGCTCAATTCTCCGAGCTCAAAAACATCATTAGTGCAGTTTTAAGCTCCTGATATAAAATTAGCGGGAAGTTGCACGGATGGCCTCCAGGGTCTACCGTTTTTCTAATTTTTTTTTAGTCAGACCTACACCAACAAATTTCTAAAAATTCAAATCATAATTTTTACAATCTGTTCTTCTAAGCCCTTTTCGACAAGCCTATTTATTAATATAGAGTTAAATTATTGGGCTCCCTGTTCTTATTAATTTGTAATAATTCCTTGCGACAAAGATTTCTCATGAAAAATTTCTTATTGATTTTGTTATAACAAACGACAACAATAATTAAATAATTACGTAGCGGTTGATTCGCTGACAATTAATCCGCGGACGATTGATCTGCCCGATAATTGATCTATGCGACTAATGATTCGTGATTAATTCTCAATTAGGCACCGTGTTGTGCCCTTCTATCATGGTTTTTGTGTAAGTTTATTCGATATTAGACTTACACATAAGCTTGTTACCGTGTTGTGCTTTTTTGTCATGATTTTTGTGTGCAGTAAAAAAAAAATTAACTTGATTCGAGAAAAATGTTCTTGAATTAAGAAAATAATTTTGAAGAGGGTAATTGTCTTGAAGACAATTAACTTGAAGACAAAAAATTCTTGAATCGAGTAAAATTTCCTTAACTCAAAAAAAGTTTATTATTCAAAAATTTTTTTACTCCCATCAAGAAGATTAAGTTCTTCAAAATTATATTTTGATTCTGCAAAATTATAAGTTGACAAACGTATAACCAGTCATATTTCTGACTTCCTAAGTTCTAAAATAATTAGATTTTTTAAGGCTAGACTGTAGGCGTGACCATTTTCTAAATATTCTCACAAAGTACAATCCAATTTCCATTAGAATTAATACATTAATTTATATATTGAACTTAAAGTCTAACTTTTCTGGGGTTGAGAAACAAATTTATCTAATCAAGTGATTAAATTCTCTTTATTCGAGGTATTTACTTAAAATTACTCGCCTAACTGCTCGTGGGGGTAATCTGCATACTCAATCTCATTGTGAACATGCCATTTTTTTCTGGCAAGTGTCTCAATTAAGCCCTGTAAATGCCTCAGTTGGGATATATGTATCGAATAATATTTTTCATAACGACTGCTTTCAAAGTTCAATAGAAAAATATTATTCATTTACAAAAAACTATTGTAATTAGCTTAACTATATTAGTTATCAAAAAATTTTGCTATGTCTCGTCATTTCATTCATCCATTGGTCACGTAGATCTATAACAATTTTTTTTTTTAATTTTAATTAAAGTGATAGATACCTATAAATAATATAAATAATACACACCGTCATGGTTAGGAATTGCACAGAGATGAACATATGATCGACAGACTGCTTTTCATGAGTGGTTATTTGGTATGCGCAAGCGCTAGAATAAGTCTCAGTTCACTTGATAGTTTGGTTTATAGTGGTAGTGGCGAACAGGTTCATTCTATGAATCATATATTTATTTCCTAGTAGAAATTAAAACGAGTTTTTGGGTACCCGGAAAAAAGTGATCAGACCTGACCATGCCTGTTCATGTATGACCAGACCTGAAATTAGACATGATCATGCCTGATCAGGCCTGTCCATGCCTGTTCATGTCTGAAGTGTTAAAT
>JZSA01002135.1:0-25265 GCA_000956155.1 Cotesia vestalis
TGACCAGGCCTGTCCATGCCTGTTCATATCTGAAGCGTTAAATACCTCAGGCCTGTTCAATAGTAACCGGCTAGACTTGCTAGTTACTGGTTACCATTGAGTGAAAACTTGATTACTTTTACTAGGGTTGTAGTTAATTTTCATTTTCACACGGTCAATCAGTTGGAAAGTTTGACTCCGCCTACTTTCCCGTGTATACAACCATCACGAGAATACGCGACTTTACGTACGCTAAGTAAGGCTTGAATGATGAACTTTGGAAGCAGGAGTTACAAAAACGTTTTTTTCCATCATAGGAAAAAATAAAAAAGATAATTTCAGTGCATGTAAAATTTTTAATTGTGTAATTCAAAAACTAACCATGAAAAATCATCTAATAAATATCATTTATAAGTTACATCGATCTATACCAAGAAAATTTATTTGAATAATCTCTATTTTATGTAAAAAGTTCTAGTTTCTCTGTACGTATAAAAAATTAGAAAATCGAAATGTGCATGTCTTCAGCGCTCGTGTAATTTGTAAATTTTTCAAATTCCCTCGGATGGAATGGAAATCTTTGCTAACGCCATCTAGCATGCTCCGATGGAAGAAGCAGGTTTTCATTAACTCTGTTTATATATTTTTTTTAAATATGGCAGCCTAAGATGTAAATTTTTTATAGCTTCGACAGTACAGATTTTATTATTTTATAATCAAATGAATAATAATAGAGTTGTGGTGTTTTAATCACTTGGTCACAATTATTTTACAGACATATTGAATAGTATATTACACCCCTTGGAAAGAAAAATAAGAAAAGCCTCAGAGCACATGTAATTGCTGGGCGAGGCGAAGCCGAGGTCAACAAACATGTGATCTGAGGTTTTCTATTTTACATTCCAAGGGCTGTATACTATTTTTTTGTTCGACCAAGGCGGAAAGCGGTAACTTTGTTTAGCGCAGCGGAACGAAAGTTACCGCTTTCCGCCCGGAGGGCAAAGAATAAAATTTCAAAGAATTAGTATTGTTTTTCGAAAGTTGTGGTGATTAGAAAAAAATTGTTACATGAATTTGAGAGGATTTTTTCTGAAAAATTTATTTTTTGTCTAAATTGTGGGTTGGACCAGCTGTTTATTGTTTAGAAAAATGACCATTGATGTTTTCTTTTATTGTGGTATGAAGGCCGACCGACTTTAACAACTATATTATTATTTGTTTAAATAAAACTCAGACAAAACCCAATTTTTTCATTTTTAGGCGACAGTAGAGCATACCTACGCTCACTCTCAAGGCATACAAAATGTTGTTAAATATACTTTCTAAAACTATTCAATTTTTGTCTTACTAAGTTGACCATTACTAATAACTTTAAGCAAGTGTCTAGGTAAAAGCATTTTACAACAAACTTATTGCACATACGTCTATATGAAAAATATCTGTACGTGATGGAACTATATTGAAAAAAGAACCATAATAACTACTCAATTAGTCACTTATATGCTAATTTTCTTTTTCTTTTTTGACGTAAATTAAATTAACCTTAATTGTAACATTTTTTTTTTATTTTCAATTTAATGATCAGATAAGTCTGGGTTCATTCGCTCAAATTAGGACAATTTTTTGCTCATAAAAATAAAACTGAAGGAGGTGATTTCTCATACTGGGCTGAGCACGAAGATAAAGAAAAAGTTATAATTATATTCGCAAGATAACCATTATAATTTATGTTAAAGGCCCAGTTAATGTTCTACATCTACCCTGTAGATCCGAATTTGTTTGAAAATAGGCGACAAATTCGGTTCTAGAGAGGTTTGTGTGGTGCATACAGAGCAACAATGGTCTCAATAATTTTTAATAATGAAAAAAGAAAATCCAATATTACTAATTTAATTAGAAGGAAAAAAATAATAGAATCAATCATGGGTCAGTCGAGAATTATCTTCAAAAATGTCATTTTTTATGTAAAGAATTATGTATCAAATATCTAATAAATAATCATAACTCGGCAAGTGCTTACTTACTTATTACATTTGAAGACTTATTAAAGCCAACAAAATTCCTTGAAAAAAATATAATATTTACAAAACATCTGAATTCGAGTAGACTAGATATTTATCGCGCACCCGTAGTTTTGCATTGAAATCAAATGTTTCCAAAAATGATATAAAAATAATTCCTCATCTCACAATAATAAAGAAAAAAACTAATTTAAAACTTAACGTACTGTAAGTTTAGTTTCAAATTCTTTAAATATTTTCATGTGCTTTCACCAGACTCACAGTTTTTGATTTTTGATGACTTGTTTCAATAATTTATAAAAAATTTATGAATGCTTGGTGATATATAATAGTGGAGATGTTAATAATTAAAGTTTAAAGTTAGGAAATTATAATAATTCTAAGATTAAGTATATTTTTATATTAAACTTATTTGAAACACTCGTACACAGTATAGTTATATTCGATACGTATGCGCAAAGATATGTATTTTGGTAAGCTTTAAGTGACGAGACTGAGATTATGGGCGCATTTTCAACAAAACCGAGTACATTGTTATCGGTCGAGCGAAGAAAGTACTACAAAAAAGGGGTCTATACGTGCAGACGATAGTCAATTTGTAAATAATACAAAAAGTGGTTTTCTTGGAATAACTTTTAAACGGCTTCACCGATCAATTCCAAAAACTAATCAGCTCTTAACATCAAAAAACCGCGTCGAACGCCGCAAGTTCGGTCAAAATCGGTTGATTCGTTCGTGAGTTATCGTGAACGAAAGAAAACCGAAAAAAGTGTTTTTTCGGGATTACTATGCAATTTCCGATTTGATCAATTGAAATCTGAAAATAACTTATGAGGATGATAAAACTGTGTCGAATGCTGCCAACCGCGTGAAAATCGTGTAATCCATTCAAAAGTTATTGCGATTTGAAAAATCCAACAATAGTGTTTTATGAAACTTCTATCAGACTTTTGAGCTGGGAGAGCTCAAATGCATCAAAATATTATCTCTTCTTACTCAGTGAGCTCAAAATATCACATAAATTATATTTTGAGCTCAAAAATCTAAAAAATGTCATAAGTACAATTTTAAGCGCTCAGGTATGGAATTAGCGGGAAGTTGCAGGGATGGCCTTTAGGGTGAACCGTTTTCCTAATTTTTTTTGGTTTTCTTTCGTTTACGACATCTTTCGAACAAATCAACCGATTTTGACCAATTTGGCGGAGATTGACGTGGTTTTTTAATGTTAAAAGCTGATTAGTTTTTGGAAATGATCGGTAGAGCCGTTTGAAAGTTATTCCAAAAAATGTCGGAGTTATGTTAAAAAAACACTTGTTTCCTAACATTTCGTCGACGATATCTCACAAACCAATGAACTGATTTTCACGTTCTTGGCAGCAATAGATGTGGTTTTATGAGTTCAAATAATTATTCTATTTGATCAAAAACGATCGAAGAAAAAAACGTCAAATTTATGTAGAAAAAACATTTTTTTCGGCTTTTTTCGTTCACGATATCTCTCAAACGAATCAACCGATTTTGACCGGCTTAGCGGCGATCAATGCAATTTTTTTATGTTAAGGGCTGATTAGTTTTTGGAATCGATTGGTAAAGCCATTTAAAACTTATCTTAAATAAACCATATTGAACAAATATTTTATCGTGGTTTTTTTGAGATTTCTCAAAATCTACTAGTTCGAATCGGTCCAAATTGTATTCAAAATCTAATTTCAACCAAGCCCTTTCGAATGGTGCTAACCGCGATGAAATCGGTCAAATCGTTCAAGAGTAATAAACGTTTCACACACACACACACACACCCGTTTGAAAGTCGTTTAAAAGTAATAAGAAGGTCACATACACACACAGTGATATCGCCGCGAGAATAGTCAGGGAAGCTTTCTAGGACCTCAAATCGTCGAGATCTGATGAAAACTCGATTTTCAAAGAACGGGGTAAAACTAATAACTTCCTGATTTTTGAAAATTTTTAATTTTTTGGAATAACTTTTAAGCAGTTTTATCGATCGATTCTAAAACCTAATCAGCTCTTAACATCGAAAAACCACGTTGATCACCACCAGTCGAAATCATTTCCTTCGTTTTTGAGTTCTCGTTGTCGGAGAAAATCCGAAAAAAATAGTTTTTTTCGGAATTATTCCGAAATTCCTCTTCCGATTGATTAAAACTTAAAAATTTTTCTTGAGGCTTTAAAAACTGCATCGAGTGGCACTATTTGCGGGAAAATCGGTTCATTTATTTCAAAGTTATTGCGGTTCGAAAATTCGAAAAATAGTGTTTTATTGGACTTTGATTAGATTTTTAGGCTTGGAGAGCTCAAAATGACACGAAAATTTTACTTTCGAGTACCAGAGAATAGAGTATAGAATAGCATCAAGGTATTAATGTCATATTTATTAGTAATCATGATAGTGTATGCGTTCACACGTATTCCATAAACGATTTATAAAATATAAACATATAATAAATGTATATACAAGTTGCCAGTAAAGTTTAATACATAGTTATGTTATATTATTCATGATATTTGGTTCTTCATGACTGAGGTTGATAACTAGTAGATATACAAATATACAAAAATAGTAAAGTTTTGGAGTTAAGAAATTTGGTGACATTAGTGAGTATTTGTAGTCGTAGATGATGGAGAAAGGTAGACTGTTTGCCTGGAGTTCAGAACTCCATTGAATTGTTCAACATTATTTAGTAAAGAAAAATTAGTTAACAGATCAGCCTTCACATCCCGGCCTCCGACAAGAGAATCAATAAATTGCGGTGAATTGAAGTCTCCCAACAGTACCAATGCTTCAGCATCCATAAGAGTGTGAGACGATAGTAATTCAAGGAGGATAGAGTAGATATGCACCTGCAGGCCGGTGGAATGTAAATATTCACTAAATGAATTTTAATACCAAGACTGATGAACAATAATCCGACAATCTCAACCTGGGAAAAGAGTTGCCGGATATCATCAAACTTTAACGGTACTACATTGAGTGTACTTCTGCAAGCGATCAGTACACCTCCACCTGATCTTTTAAACTCCTCAAGCCTGTCACATCTAATGATAAAGAAGTTGTTATTAAAAATTTCATTGTTTAAAACACCTGGTTTAAGCCAGGTTTCAGAAAAAGCATAAAAATTATACTCCGCCATATAGGTTTTAAAAAAAATATCATCAGACTTAGTGTTTAATCCTCTAAAACATTTTGATAGTATAATGTCAGGTTAGATGAACTAGAGCTTAGGATGTTGTACTTTTCAGAGTCGATGCTATAGTAGTTCGATGATCCTTGACTCTGATTATTGACTATTGCGAGTTACAATCCTTAAATTCGTCTTGCCCGCTGCTGTTCATTTCTGAAGTTATTGGCGTAATCTCCTTTGCTCGTTTTTTTGGAGTTTGGTACGGTCATGTGAAGTAGATCGGTTTTATGCTTGGCGAGTTTCAGGTGGTGGTGTTGTGTGTGTGGGTGTTTTTGATGGAACAAAATAATTATGAGAGCTCATATTTAGCGACATCGATCGCCGCCAGAAACGTAAAAATCGGTTGATTGGTTGGAAAGATATCGTTGACGAAATATTTGGGAAAAAGTGTTTTTTTAACTTAACTCCGACATTTTTTTTCGAATCGTTTTTGATGTAACGATATAACTAAACAGGCTCAAAAAACTACACCGATTTTTTCCAAGAACGTCAAAGTCGGTTGATTGGTTCGTGAGTTATCGTTGTCGAAAAAATTCGGAAAAAGAGATTTTTCAACTTTCTCCCAAATTATTGGTCTGATCGATTTGTGTTTGAAAGTTAATCATAGGATTCGAAAAATTGCATCGAATACTGCCGACCGTGTTAAAATCTATTTGTTCGATTCAAAACTAAGTGCAGTTTGAAAACTTTAAGTATATTGTGTTATTAAACTTCTTGAAGAGCTTGAAAAGCATAGAACAGCTAACTCATAGAGCTCGGATAGCTTAAAATAATGCATAAATTATATTATTGAGCTCAGAGAGCTCAAAACCGTCACAAGTGCAATTTTAAGTTGTAACGGGTTTATTTTCAACATTTCCAATTTTTTTCACTAAATCTCCGACTCGAAATTTGCTCGCCGGAGTCCAGGGTTATAAACGGGGATTTATATCGAAAAATAACGAACTAAATATGTAAAACAACGAAACACTTCATTTTAATTAATAAATTAAAGAAAGAAAATCTATTTATTGACCTGAATCATGTTAAACAATATTATAAACAATATAGTCAAAATTAAACAATATAAACAATACATAAGAACACTTTTTACACACATATTCGCGGTTCGAAATCAACACCATATTCGCGGTTCAAAATCAACATACGATATAAACAATATAACCTAATGGAGTTTAAACTCTATTCAAAACATACACGTCGGTAATCACGGTTAAAAACTCAAAACGCGGTCTATACACAACTAGTTCCTACATAACCCCCCCCCCCCCCAGGGTGACTAGTCGTCAACCCTGGGGGTCCTAAATTCTACCCGGAGAACGAGTGGAGAGTATCCTTCTCGTCCCCACCTACACGGCTTACGATCACCTACCGTACCTCAGCTGAGGGCCTTGGCACGGAGAGTAACTCTTTCATCCGGTCAGTCTCTGGTACTTACCTGGATCTTGGTCAGACTCCAGGTAGAGTATCATCCTCTCGAATCACTTGGTGAAGAGTATTCAACCAAGTGATTCTCCAGAGAAAGAATTTCTTCCCTAGTCTCGGTTTGGGTGCTTGGAAAGCAACCCTTTTCGTCCCTACTTACCCCTAAGTCCCGTTTGGGTGCTTGGAAAGCAACCCTTCCTAGCTACGCGGTGGCCAAATTTCCCCAAATGGTCAAGTCAGCATCTACCTGGTTCCTGGTCGGAGACGAGGTAGGAGTTCCTTGGTTACTTCCTGGTGAATGGTCTTCTACCAGGAAGGTTGTAACCACTGGGAAACTTGGTTGCTTTTTCCGTCAATAAAAATTGCTTTTAACAATTTTTTGGCTAGTCTTGTCAAGTGAGAAATTCTCGCCACCTAGTGGCATATTTGAAACTATGGAAAATCGGGAAAATCTTCTAAGTTCTTTTCTTATTATTCAACAATGAAATTGATTTTGCGAAAATATCTTTCAACAGATTCACACATTACATCTTTTTTTTAAAATAGATTTCATTCCCATACTAATCTTGGTCGGGACTTAGAAAAAATAACATTCGTCAAAATAATAATTTTTACCAAAATAATTTCCCATACTAATTTCATTTCTAGGACTTAGTCAAAAACAATAATTCCACAATGAAAATAATTTAAAAAGTAATTATTTCTATTAAATTTAAAAAATAACAATAACTCGTAAATACCCTAATTAATCATCCTACATCACAAAGTGCTTAAATACGGAATTATCGAGAAAGTGCATCTGAAATTAGATCTTCTGTAACTAGAATCCCTCAATAATAAATAGGTTTTCTTTAAACTGGAAGAACTGGGGACCGCAGAAGTACTTCTAGTAGGTTCAATTGAGAGCTGATCAAATATTTTTTTTTATTTTGATACCAAGAAAACTTGGTCATTTGTTGATTTAATTTACTAGGTTCCTGGTTTGTAGGTTTGGAAGAACAAAGAAGTTGCAAATTGTTTTCATGTATCAAGCAGTATCAATCGCAAAGAACCTTGGAGAATTGAAAGGTTGTAAATTTTCTTTGTTGACAATGTCAAGTGCTAAATGCGTTGAAGAATTAGATGATTGTAAATTGGCTTCATTGACAGTATCAAGTGTAAGACCTACTGTTACCTCTGTCAGTAGATAGACCAAACGCGATTTCTGGAATAGTATCAGAATTAAAAGTTTACAAACCAGTTGCTTGAAAGCCGCTTGTTATATTACTCTGAGTCATGCATTTCAACCAAAAATTTGATAAAATGATATTGAACCGTGGTTTGGTGAGTTTTTTAATTGGGTTCTGTTCCAAAAATAATAAGTCTTCGGCATCCCAGTGGTGTTCAAATGAACGACTAATACCTTTATCAAGAGGTTGAAGTTCAGGAGTGGTGTTTGATGGTAAGCAGTAAAAATATATGCCGAGTTAATCAACTAGATCGACAATCAACAAATCTAAATGACAAGCTGCTCCATCGAATATTAAAAGACAATCTCCTGAAATCTTAAACTTTGCAAGATGTTTCAGAAACTTTTTGAAAAATTCATTAGTCATATGTCCTTTGGCTAATTTTTGGACTAAGGAATCCGCTGGTAAATTGTCATACAATTCCAGCTTTAAATGTTTGCCTTTAGAAATGTTCATTAGTGGTATAGCATCACCAAGTAGATTTATATATCCCGCGATAATTACATTTTCTGCATGTTTCGAGGTATTCGTATTAAAATTAGTTTTGATGTTCTTCTGCTCACAAAATTTAAAAACTAAGCGACGAAGTATTCGAGGTGTCACAGGCAGTCCTCTTTCAGCGAATCTGGTTATTCTTTAGACAAGATCAGCTTCCTGATCTTTGCTCAGCAGAGCTTTTCAGATTTGTCGCATATGCCGAGTAGGTATTTTTTGAAAAGGTTTTTTTAGGTTGGTGCACGGATTTTGTGATGTACAATCTAGGTATCCTGTATGTCAGCTAGTATAATAGAAATAAAATCTAAGTTTAAAGGAACGCTTTAGAACGCTGCTTAGTAGGTTCCGATCGGTTTAGTTGTTCAAAAGTTATAATCGAGTCACACACACACACACACACACATACTGACACCATCGCGGGGACTTGGACTCTCATACGATTGTCTCGCGCTCGTTCTCCAGTACTTTTTAGTGCATTCACCCTGTGTTAATTTTTTATTTTTCCAAATTTTCCCTTATTTTCTAATTAATCCATTTTTTTGCATCACCATCAGTCAACGACGTTGCTCGTGCTCTTCTGACTCGGCAATTCATATTTCAGTCCAATTAGTCGTTCATAATGTTAACAGTATTAATATTCATGTATTGTCATAAGAGCTAACCTAATATGATAAGCAATAATTAGTTAATTATTAACTCCAGCAACCCAAAACCCAGTATTTTTTTTTCTAAATCGAATTCAAATGAAGATATAACTATGCTAAATTTCAAGTCAATGCAACGTGAAGCACTCATGATCTCGTCTTGGGTTAATTAGTGTCACAAAGTTGGTACTTCGTATTGACCACTTCGGCCAAATTCGGTCGTACTTAGTATATAAGATATGTAAGGCTACTAGAGTTTCTAATAGAGGAGCGGTCCTGAGATTACAGATATTGTCATTTCCAAACAGAACTCCAATACCAGTAAGTAATATTAGGTTAATTCATCAGTTTGTTAGTGCTGTCGCGAGTGATTTAATTAGTCTATGTTAAATAAGCTACCCGCAAGTCTAGCGTAAACAGTTTGACGGAGAATTTCGGGTCAGATTGTGGTGAGGAGTGCAGTAAATAAAAACAGACTAGTAAAGCATTGTATTAACGAGAATGGAGCCAGTTGTATCAATGAAAATAGAGTCGGGTCAGTGCGTTCAGTTATCGATGATTTGAAATATTCAGGAGCCGTGAGCGAGCACTCCTATACTTCGACATTACGATTTTTGTAATACAGTTTCAATACTTTCCCTTCGAACATCGTTAATTAGTCGCATCATCAGTTGATATTTAAAAATATTAGATTTTTCTAGTAAAAATAGTCGTAATATTAAGCTAGCGCCAACAGGGTGGGATGTCTGTTAAATTATAAACTGTTTGAGACATTTGCAACACCTTTTCAATGTTGAACTACGGACATATATTCATTTGGTCACCGTATATGGAAAGAGAATTCTGTTTCAGAAAGCTAAAAATTTAAACATAAAAATTGCGCAACTGTCGCTTACGCCGGTGTATAATAGTCTGAACTTATTAATTCATTACCCGAGAAAAAATGTTTCTATATAATCATATATATTTGCATATAATCATATATGATTATATATGGAATTGTATATAAGGTTATATATAATTATATATGACTATATATGGAGCAACATACAGCCATTCAAGATTATATTTAATTATATATGGAGCAATATACAACCATGCAAAATTACATATAGTCCCATGTATAAGTATATATAATTATATATGTTTATATATAATTAGCCTATATAAAAATTTCTTCTTTCTTTCAAGTTAATTGATATATTCACAAAAAACAAGTATACAACATTGGAATAAACTACTTATAATTAATGTTAACATCAAAATTTATTACCATACTGTATTTATTGCACTTATATTTTTACAGACATATCTGAGAAAAAATTTTTCTATATAATCATATATAATCATATACGATTATACATGGCATTGTAAATAAGCTTATATATAATTATATATAACTATATATGGAGCAATATACAGGCATGCAAAATTGTATATAGTCCCATATATAATGATATATAAGTATATATAATTATATATAATCCCATATGTAATTATGTATAAGTATATGTAATTATATATGCTTATATATAATTAACATGTATAAAAATTTTTTTTTTAGTAATTCATATGTTAATTGCTCTAATAATTCAAGGTTATGTTGTGTTACGTTCCCAAATTTTGGGTGTAATTAATTTTTAATTTTAAATAATTTATTTAATTCCAGATTTTGACCTCGTTAGGATGTCAATAGACTCCAGGTGGGTCATGTCACTGATTCCTCCGCGAAGTACTTTTTATTTTATATAAATTTAATAATTTTAATTTATAAAATATATAGTTTAATATTTTATTTTTGTTTTACCTGCCTAGGTAGGTAATGAATAGAGTGCCTGAACGCTGGCTAGCGCTCTGGGCGATTTCACCAGGGTGAGAACAGCTAATAAGCACTCTCACCCTGGGGGTAGTAGTTAGGATATTTTGAGGAAAGGACACCTGAACGCTGGCTAGCGCTCTCGGTAAAGGAACCAGGGTGGAACGCTGATAAGCGCTCTCAACCCTGAGTTAAGGTTTTAATAAATTTCCATAATTGACTAACAATTAACAGAATTTATTATTAAGGAGTTGACAGGCTCAGCCTCGGACCAGCAGAGATTGCTCCTCTGCTAAGTCCTCGGACTGACTGTTCCAGAGAAAGTCTGGAGACAGAATGTATATTTTATATATATTACAATAAGTTTTATAATAAATATTAGCAGCGTTGCATCTCAGGTTACCCTATGTGAACATCAACGCAGTCCAAATCCCACAACTTAGACTGTTTAGTCTACTGGGCTGCGTTGACATTCCAGAAATCTCTTATCTCGAGGTATTTCCGTTACGAAATACCTCGGGTAACAATTAATTAATTAAAATATTAATTAATTGATTTAAATACTTATTTAAAATTTGCGAGAACGTAACAGTTGATATTTGGAGTTTGTGGAGCTCTGAGATGTAACGAGATCAGCAAACTTAAAGTGCATGATGTCGACGATCGTGGTAAAAGTTCCTGGTTTTTATTAATGAAACAAAACATGATGTCTCCCGCCAGTTTATCATCGGAGATCTCTTTTACGATAAAGTCAAGCAATATATTACCATGAAAGCCAAAGAATCATTCACTGACAGATTTTTCATCAAATATCAGAATGGAAAATTTCACCAGCAAGTAATCAGCAAAAATAAAATTGGGAAGACACCGAGCGCTATAGCTTTCCATTTAAAGTTACCTTATCCCAAATTATATACCGGACATTGTTTTCGAAGAATTGGCGCAACTCTGTTGTCCGACTTGGGTGCTAATGAAACAATGTTAAAACGATTCGGAGGCTGAAAGTCTACAGCAATCGCTCAAGGTTACTTTTTATTCATTTAATTATAAAATTTTGTGTGAATATCTAAATGGTACTCTTTTTTTTCTTTTAAATGTAAATTTTATTCATAAATAATTTGTTTATTTACAGGACACGTGAAAAATTCAATTAAAAATTGGGAAAAAATATGTGAGAAGATAACCCATGAATCAGGATTCTCTCGAACTAATAATCAACCATCTACGAGGAGGATTTACTTGAAATCGATAACCAGAACAACCTAAACTTAATTGTAGATCATCAACATCTGTTTTCGCAACAGCTAACAACATAAAAATACTTGTAATGCAACATTAATCAAAATACAATATTTTTTGTTATTATCGCTCCATAACTTTATCTTTTGAGGGATAGGAAGCAAAGAATGACATATTTAAATTTTATGAAGTTTCATTTGGGCAACAAAACTTAATTTTATATTAATTATCTTTTTATTAATATTTATTTATGGCGTGGTTGTTATTTTATTAACATTAGGTCCGCTTCATAATAAACTGCCAGCAGAGAAATACTTAGCGCCACTTAATAGTAACTGTTTAAAATTTACCCACAATCATTAGTCGGTACACTAGAATGTGACTTTTTTTTTTACAATCTCTCTCAATTTCGTCTGGGTGTACTCGAAAAATTCGTAAAAAAAAGGAGGGGGTAAAACTTCACGGCCTAGGCCGTGAAAAAAAGGCGGTATGGTAGAGTCTTTAGAAAAGAGTCCCTTTACGGACGCCACCCAGCGCTCAAAAGTTGAACTTTCGAAGTGAGTATAACAAAAAAACTCTTCTAATAAAATGTTTATTAATTATCTACATTGATTTTTTTTTTATTTGATGCCTGCCACTTATTCGAATTTTAATCGGTATTTTCACCTAAACCTTCTCTGCTGGTATGAGACGTCGTACTGATAAGATATTGTGGTAAAGGAATAATAATAAAAACTAGCTGTGCCCGCCCGCTTCGCGTGGCATAAGTTGTCACAAAATCCATTCTTAGATCATTTCTACCACACATATAGCAGATTCTTACCAAATTTGGAACCTATAAGAGTTATAGATTGGAAATTAAAAATTTTCATTGTTAACACCCACCCCCGCAGTTCATATTTGGATTAGGTTGCCATTAATTCCGCTCTTAGATCATTTCTACCTCATATGTAGCAGATTCTTACCAACTTTGAAGTTTATGGGAACTATAGCTTGGAAATTAAAAATTTTAATTGTTAACACCCACCCTCGCAATTCCCTGTCGGGTGAGCTATCGTAAAATTCGTTCATAAATGATTTATACATCACTTACAGAAAATTCCTACCAAATTTGGAGTCTGTAAGAGCTACAGTTTGAAACTTAAAATTTTTCATTGTTAATACTCACCCCCGCAATCCCCTGTGAGGTTAAATATCGTAAAATTCATTCATATACTATTTCTACATCTTTGACAGAGAATTACTCCCAAATTTGGAGTCGATAGGAGCTATATTTTAAAACTGGAAATTTTTCATTGTTAACGCCCCCGCAAACCCCTTTGGAGGAGGAATTTCTTTAAAACCGTTGTTAGCTGACCTCTACATGGCAAAAGTAATATTCCTACCAAATTTCAAGTTTCTAGGTCTGATGGTTCCCGAGATATCGTGATGAGTGACTATATATAGATAGGAATCACATAATAATATAGATTAGGACTCCTATTTCATAACCACCACTGGGTTGACCGACATCATATATGTCCTATCATTCGCAGAATAACGTCTTCTGACTGTATACCAATTTTTATTAAGATTGGTCAAGCCGTTCTTGAGTTATAAGAAGACATACAGACAGACAGACAGACAAAAAAAAAAAAGTTGGATGTGAATCAGCGCATCATAAAACGATTATTTATCACAAAATTATATGAAAAAATTGAATGTACAGACAGAGTCAATAGATTTATATAGTAGTATAGATTATTCAGTCTTCAAGAATTTGGATGAGGTAGTTCGGCTTAGAATAATAACTATCTATCTTTATTAATTAATAACACTGATCTTCGAGTCAAATATGTATATATATATATATTAGGGTGTTTCATAAAAACCAACTTTTGTTATTTTTTCAAATGGTCAGCAAATTCTTTCAAAGAATTCCAAAATAAGGACCTCGTCAAAGTATGAGTTATTAATTTGAATATTTACGGGTCGCGGATCGTAATTTTCTATTTCCCATTTAAAGATCATAGGATAAAAAACGTTTTCAACTTTGGAATTTGATATCTTGGGATTAAATCACTTCATGGCACTGATCATCTCGGATTCTTATATAAAATTTTACGTTTCACGAATAAAGTCTCTTATCATTTTTCCATATGTTAATACCTCCTCGAGTTATTCGAAGTCAAGATTTAATTTTCATCGAACTTTTGGGTAAAAAAATCAATTAAACACGATTGTTAATGACTTGGCTACATTTTCATGGATAGAATATGATCTTAGAATTAAAAAATTGACAAAATTTTTAAATCTACAAAAAATAGCATGTAAGGAGAAGGTACGAAACCATATTTTCGAATTTCAGACTATCGTTCGTTTGTATCGAATTTTTTTATTTTAAATGACCTACGCAGTGGGTTCTTTTTACGTTTTATATTTTCTGTTGGTATTTCTTTCGATAGCATCAAGCAAAAATTTGACATCACGTCGACATTCTAACCCTCTCGATACCTATCCTTCATTTCACCTTGATGAAATCGTTTTCCTTGTTCTTCGCTATAGTCTTCAAAATTTTCAGGAATCTGATCGACGTGAGAATCCATAAAGTGTAGTTCGAGGTTTATTAAGCAACTTAAATTTTTCTAATTTATCACCAATTGTTCTACTAACATCCCGTGTAAAAAAAATTTGTTCCTAAGGGATGCCTCAGAAATCCCGCATCAGAACGTCCCGCTCGTGAGACGGACAGGAACTATGAGCGGTAGATTGACGGGACATATTAAAATATTGAAAGTAGCCGAACGAGTCTTGAAAACCTGAAAATGATCTACGAGAAAATTCAGAGTAGTTTCAGGTGTTTTTTCGGAACATAAAAAATTATAAAAGTGCTGCTAAAATTCCTGCAAATAATCTGAGGCTGAGTTGAGGATAGTTTCGAGTACTTTTGCAGAATACAAAATTAATAATAGCACCACTGAAATCCCTGTAAATGACCAAAGGACTAATTCGAGGTAGTTTTAGGTTCTTTTGCGTGATACAAAAACGATAAAAGTACCGCTGAAAGTCCTGCAAATGACCTGTGGGATAATTCAAGGAAGTTTCAAGTTCTTCTTTGGAATATAAAAAATTATAGAAGTGCCGCTGAAATACCTGTGAATGACCTAAAGAAAAATTCAGCATAGTTGCCGGTTCATCTGTGGTACAAATAAAAATAAGTAAAGTACTGCTACCATTCTTGCAGATGATCTCTGGGATAATTTAGGGGAGTTTCAGGTTTTTCTTCGGAATATAAAAAATTATAAAAGTGCTGCTAAAATTCCTGCAAAATTATTATTATCATTAATATTATTATAACTATTATTCTTATTATCTTCATGATGATTATTATTGCTATTGAGTCGTCACTCGCTCTTGTATGTCATCAGACATTGAATTATTTTAAATAAACGTAAAATAAAAGATCTCGTTGCGGCTCTGACAATTGCCGTAATTATCATCGTGTCTTTTTGGGTAGTTATTTTTATTTATACCATAGCTAAAAACCTACATCTATCATGAATTTTCCTTCAGGTCATTTGCAGGTATTTCAGCGGCACTTCTATTATTTTTTTAATTTCGAAGAAGAACCTGGAACTCACTTACATTATCACACAGGTCATTTGCAGAACTTTTAGTGGTACTGTTGTTATTTTCTTTTTATACCACAGAAGACCCTGAAACTATCCTGAACTCCATGTCATTTGCAGGAATTGAAGTGGCACTTTTACTATATTTTTTAAACCCTAGAAGAGCCTGAAACTGTCCTGTTCTCTTCTCTAGGTCGTTTGAAAAAATTTCAGCGGTACTTTTATTATTTTTGTATCCCGCAAAGAAACCTAAAACTACCCTAAATTAGCCCTCAGGTCATTTCCAGGGATTTCAGCGGTACTATTATTATTTTTGTACTCCGCAAAAGTACTTAAAACTATCCTAAGCTGAGCCTCAGGTTATTTGCAGGAATTTCCGCGGCACTTTTATAATTTTTTATATTCTGAAGAAAAACCTGAAACTACCCTGAATTATCTCGTAGATAATTTTCAGGTTTTCAAGGCTTTTTCGGCTACTTCCGATATTTTAATTTGTCCCGTCAATCGTCCGCTCATAGTTCCTGTCCGTCTCACGAGCGGGACGTTCCTGATGCGGGATTCCTAAGGCATCCTTTAGGAACAAATTTTTTTTACACGGGACCCTGTAGTTGCGAATTTGAGGTCCATCAAAAATTCTTTCCTTCAATTTTGCATCACTTATTGCAGGAATCTTTTCATTCAAATACTGGAAACAATCACCATATTTGTTCAAAGCTTTGGCATACTGTTTGTGAGTCCTAGTTTGACGTGAAATGGTGGTAGCAGATATTTTGAAGGCGGATTCAATGGTGCACGTATAACATTATGAGTACCTAGATTGAATTTCACTCTTGTTGGCCATTCTTTCTTCATATAGTGATTTTTCTTGTATCTACTTTCCCACAAACATAGATAGCAGGGATATTTTGTACATCCCGATTTTTGACCTAAAAGACGCAGTGCAACTTCAAGACGTCAGTAGAACAATCGGTAACAAATTAGAAAAATTTAAGTTGCTTAATAAACCTCAAACTACACTTTATGGATTCTTACGTCGACCAGTTTCCTGAAAATCTTAGAGACTGCAGCGAAGAACAAGAGAAACGATTCCATCAAGATATGAGTGAAATAAAGGGTAGGTATCGAGAGATTTAGAATGTCGACATGATGTCAAATTTTTGTTGGATGCTATCGAAAGAAATATCAGCAGAAAACATAAAACGTAAAAAGAGCCCATTTTGGAATTGATCGGTAGAGCCGATCAAACGTTATTTCAAAAAAATTTTTTCTTCTATTTTTTTTTGAGATTTCTCAAAATCTACCCGTCCGACTTTGTCCAAATTGTATTCAAAATCTAAGTTCAGACAAGCCCTTTCAAATGACACCAATCGCGATTACATTGGTCAAGCCGTTTAAAAGTTATGAGAGGTGTACACTCACTCACACTCACACACACACACACACACACACACACTACGGTTTCAGTGAACTGAGTCAGTAAATAGCAAAATTTTTCAAAAGTTGCTTCATGAGGACAAATACAATAGTTAGTTTTCTATGAAATCTACTAAAAATAAAAAAGACCATCCGGCAATCGAAATGGAAGTAGATTTCTCAAATTAAGAAAACATGTTTTTTATAAAATAACATTAATAATAATACATAACTTCTGTAACATCGAAACAACGACATCAAAAGGAATTGAAAAGTAAAGTTTCATTAGATATGCCTGAGAGAGTGGGTAATTTTTGGTCTAGCAGATGGTGAGGTATGCATATTAAAGTTTATTTTATAAGCATTCGCCTGCATGAGTATGTGACGTTTCATTGAAATCCCTCTTAAAAAAAAGAATTAGAAAGAGTTCAAAATGATTTGATTTTTAATCATTTTGAATACTTTCTAATCCTTCAAATCCTTTTTAATACTATCTCTTATGGGCATTTAACATTTGAGATCATTTTCAATTCTTTTTTTTAATGAGGGATCCGTTCAAAGTTAAGGGAGTTATGAAAGACAAAGCCGGTTATATCGTAAATACAGACATATTTAAACTTTTGAATCATATGTATTTTCTGGATCAACTTGATGAGCGGGGTCGATGTATAGCTAATTTTTTCAAAAGTTCCGTTATAAGGACCAATGCAATAATAAGATTTCTACGAAATCCACTAAAAATTAAGATGAAAAATTTTAATTGATATAAACTTTAAAACTATAAATATTTTCTATATTAGCATGACGGGCTCCGTCGATAATTAGCAAAATTTTCAAAATTTCCGTCATGAGAACAAATACTACAGTTAGATTCTTGTAAAATCTACTAACAATAAAAAGAAAAGTCGGCCTACTTCATAGAGCACGAGAGGAATTGTGGAAATAATCAAAGTTTTATAGGGTTGGGGGAAAAAATTTTTTTGAATCTGAAAAACGAGGGGAGGAGAGGTTAGAACAAGTAGAAAATTTTTAACGAAATCCAAAGGGGCCGAGTTCAAATGTGATTAATTTAGCATAGAATGCCCCATGGATACACATGCGCGCGCGCGTGTGTGTGTGTGTGTGTGTGTGTGTAGTTTGTGCTGATTATTTTTGATAATTTTAAATAGAAATTATAAAGATAATTGATAATAATCAAGTAATACGCGTAATAAAAAGCATGAACTACTATTATAAAATATCATATAAAAAAAAAAAATCAAATTAAATTTGAAAAAAAACTTGTAACCTTAAAAAACCGTTCTGCTTACGGTATATACACACTCGGTAGGCTTGAGAACGGAACTTGGCGCCAGATTCTACCGAATCTGTTGATCTAGTTTTTTGGCATTCGTAATCTTTTCAGTGTAACGTTCAAAATTTTACAAAAACAAAGAAATGAAGTGTTTATAGATAAATTACAATTGAACTTAGCTACGAATCTTTAATAAACTTATGTCTGTAAATTACTGATCATTACACCACTCTAGCTCTGCTCCCTTCACTATGCAGCAGCCACTTTCATCTTTACTCCGACATTGTACTCATGCAACGATTAAAATCAATCGTAGTTTTTTTTTTATTACTTATAAAAATTATTGTGAATATGAATGCAAATAAAGTTTTTTATAGTTTCTTTTTACTACAAACGAAATTTATTCGCGTGGAAAATCATGCATTATTTATTATTAGCAATTATGATGTAATTTTATATCATTAGCGAATAAATAAATAAATTACTTTAATAAATCAAGATAATTACAGATTGTGACCGATTTTACTGTCGTGGTCAATCATTCGCATAAAGCGTGTATACGTTACAATGTACTACTTGTAGTTACGCAATTTTATAATGCCTTAAAGGTCATACATAACTTATTAGTACCAAGTTTATTATATTTATATACGATAGCTAATAGATTATTTCTTTCACTCCAAATATAGAATGAATTATAAGTGCTTCAAAAATTTGATGGTGTGCATGAAGAAATCTTTTACCATTAAAAACTTAAATATATATTTATGAATAATTTAAAAACATTTCAGATGATATTAATTAACAAATAAATTCGAGGTTTAAATCTGATAATTAATATTTAATTTTGAAAATAACCTTAAATTTTGAGACTAAACCTTGGCGTAATGAAAATCAATTGAAAAATACTTTTCTTGAAATTCGGAATCAGCCAGTTATTCAAAAATAACGAAACGTCCGTACATAGTGTAGTCTCATAAAAAAATAATAGTCGTACTAGTAATACCTTGCCGTCACTATGTGACTGCCGTGACTTATGAACTATAAGAAAATAAAATTTTGCTTTATTAAATAATGAATTTTGTTAAATTGCACTGCGCTTTTCTAAATATTGACATTTTAAAAGATATAAGCTCATCCTGATGTTAAACTCATCAAGAGCTTTCATGTAACATTGTGATATATGTAATTCCATGCCTATTCGACTTACTTACATTTAATTTAGTTTTATTATTTTGGGTAAAAATATTTTACATTATTTTCACGGCTCATAGAAAAAGTTAACGAAAAATTTACACATAATAATAATTATTATTATTATTATGAGTTTTACTTGTATATCATTTTCTGATTTTTACAAGGCTGACTGTCTTAGCGTTTCCACATATAGTCTTTTTTCAACTCTCTATTATCAACATAAAAACCACGCTTTTATATAATCAACACAATCTTTCAACTCTTTATTATCAACATATTCTCCACTTTTATTATAAATAATATATTCTTGTACATATCTTTCATTATTCTCCATGCGGCTGTGGACCGACTTGTGCTTCCTGTACTGCATTTACTCTATTCCTCACCCCTTTCGATCGGTTGTTGGAATAGTGGCGATGGGAAAACCACAGAGAAAACCCATGCCAGTACAGTTCGGCTACCGGAGCGATCCCCGACGGTTGATGTTGGAACTATTCTAACAATCGTCGGGGCTCGAACCCTCGCCTCACGGCATGATGTGCGACCGAAATACCGGGATAATGACTTAGTCCGCTCGGCCATCATGCCGCTAAATCTACACATAATTTTGTTAGATATAATCCGCTTACATGTATTCAATGAATGTAAGCAAATTCAGCCTAAATGATTTTAGATTGTAAGAGTCAGTACAGATTAGAATGTATGTTTACTAATATTATGATTGTGGAAGCAGTCAATATTAAGATTCTTGAAGAGCTGATTTTTTAATTTCTCTGGCAGCATTTACCGCAGTTTTCCAAGTATGGAAAGTATTTACAGGGTCTTGAGTCAATATATCGAAAGATTTGGAAGTTGTTTTTTGAATTTTAGAATAAAGGATCCGTTTAATACAAAGTTTGAACCGAACCAATAAAACTAAACGACAACATACATCCTAAAATAACTTATCTCTCCGTCGTAATGAGACTTCATTTTTGTTTCCCCCGTAAGATGCTTTCTTGCAAGTTCCTGATTTGCATAAGTATGAAACCATAACACAATCATCACACCTGATGATGTAAATATCCTTGAGTATCTTTCGTTGGAGCACTTGGAGTAATGAACACTAAGGCAGTTTTTGACAATCACCCATCTTTCATTAGGCCCTGAAACAAGTGGTCAGTTGAACTTTCATTTATCAACAGACTAAGCTCTAACTCACCTTTGGATTTGGAACAATTGTTATTGTTGTTATCATTGATGTTCAAAATAATGATATGGTGGATCGACGAACCATCGTGATCAACCACCCACGACTTGTTAATGGTTTAAGCACTGGAAATTAGTCATCGTGGAAAGTATATCGAAAGAGTTAATGAGTCGACAACAAGAATGGTGGATACTTACTCGAGCGTAGTCAGATTTGAGGGTATTCTAAAAAAATTCCGGTAGGCCTCGAAACTAACTTGCTTATCGTTAATGACTAGTGATTTATCTAGTAATTAAGAATCTAACGATGATGAATTGTTTTGTTGAAATTTCTCAAAATCTACTGATCCGAATCGATTCAAACTGTATTCAAAATCTAAGTTTGGTCAAGCCCTTTCGAATAGCGCCAACCGCGATAGAATCGGTAAAGCCGGTCAAAAGTTATAAGAGGGTCACATACATAGAGGAGGGTGAGGCAAGACGGCCCACCTAGGCCGGATTTTATTTCTTGTGGCTTTCTACTATCAAGTGGATTTACTCTCGTCCAACTTTGACTCAATCCACCGGAATTTTTCCAAAGTTCCAAAAAAAATGGCTTTCTACTATCAAGTGGATTTACTCTCGTCCAACTTTGACTCAATCCACCGGAATTTTTCCAAAGTTCCAAAAAAAAATTTTTTTTGGGGGGCAAGATAGCCCACCTTAAAAAAATGATAAAATTTTTTTTTTTTTTTTTCATGATAAAGTTGTTTCTCACGTCAAAAATGTTTTTATTTCTCTGCTGGACAACTGCATTTTTTTTTTATATTGCTCAGAAAAACTATTGTTAACATAATACCAATCGTTCCCCTACTTTTACAGAAAAAAAAATTGACTGTAATGATTTTTCCTACACACCTATTACCAAGTACAGTACAACTGAATTTAAATTTAACATTGCCGCTAAGATAATTCATATTATCTCTTCGTAAGCCTGAGAGTATGTCAGCAGTACGAGCTGCAGGTTTTAATCGAGTGGCAATTCACAATTTCTTTGAACTGTTGCTAAAAAACATTGAAACTTATCAGTTAAAACCTCATCGTATTTTTGATGTAGTAAAAAATAGAAAGAGGGCCATCAAATTTACTGTGACACCATCCGAAATCAAACCATCGCCATCAATATCGGAAAATACTTCGCCAAAAAAACGCCGTCGAGGTAAAACTGTAATCCACAGATTCGGCAGAATCTGGCGCCAAGTTTCGTTCAAATCTGTTGTAAACGGAGCGCCAGGCTACCGACTGTGTTTACCGTAAGCAGAATGATATTTTCAGGTTGCAAAATTTTATTAATTCTACAGACCTTTTTTGTTTTCAATGATACTCTATTATAATACGTTATATTTTATATTATCAATATTAATTAATAATGGTCTTTGAAAATAATAAATTCTATATTTAAAATTAATTAAATTCACTAACACAAACTATAGCGACCCAGATTTTTAGATCCTGACTTTTTTCTTATGCAGAAAGTGACATGTTGTGCACTAGTTAATAAATATTACTCCGATAATTACATTTGTGAATATTGTGAGGATTAATTTATAATATCTCTAAATGATATATCTAAGAATTGTTTCACGTTTTCATAGTTAATGTTGTTAATGTTGCCTCACATATAGTAGATTTTTAGTAAATTTGAAGTCTATAGGAGCTACAGCTTGGAAATTAAAAATTCTCATTGTTAACACTCGCCCTCGCAATTCATATTTGGAGTGAGTTGTCATAAAATCCACTCTTAGATCATTTCTAAATTACATATAAATGATCCTTACCAAATTTGGAACCTATAGGAGCTATAGCTTCGAAATTTTTAATTTTCATTGTTAACACATACCCATGCAATCCTTATTGGGGGATGAGTTATAATAAAATCCGCTCATAGATAATTTCTACATCACATATAGAAGATTCCTACCAAACTTGGAGCTTGTAGAAGCTATTGTTTTAATACGGGAATTTTTCATTGTTAACGCTTCCGCAACGCCTCTCATAATTTTTGAGTGGCTTGACCGATTTTATCGCCGTTGGAGCCATTTGAAAGGGCTCCGCCAAACTTAGATTTTTAATACAGTTTGGACTGATTTGAACCGGTCGATTTTGAGAAATCTCACATAAACTAATAAAAAAATTTCTTTTCAAATGTGATTTTTTTGGAACAACTTTTAAACGGCTTTACCGATCGATTTCAAAAACTGATCAGCTCTTAACATAAAAAAACCACGTCAATCACCGATTCTAAGTTCAATCGATTTAAATTCAAAAATTCTTTATGAAGCTTGAAAAAGTGCGTCGAATGCCGCCAACCGCCCGAAAATCGGTTCATTTAATTAAAAGTTATTACGGTTTGAGAATTCAAAAAATAGTGTTTTATTAAACTCTCATCAGATGACACGAAAATTATATTTTTGAGCGCTTAAGTATAAAATCAGCGGGAAGTTGCAGGGTTGGCCTTTAAGGTCAACTGTCGTCTTACACAGTAAAAAATTTTGCGTCATTTTTAACACAAAAATATATGTAAAAAAAAATTTAACATAAATTTTGTGTCATTTTAACATAAATGTTTTATGTTAAAAAAATAACACATTTTTGTGTTAAATGTTACATAAACTTATGTCAAAATAATTCATTGTTCATCCGAAGATTTTTAACACTTGTAAGTGTCGAATATTTACACAATAAAATGTTAAGAAGTGATCTCCCTAGATTGATAATGCTTAACATCAATTATTTTCAATGAAAAACATTCAAGTTATCAAATATGTGGAACTTTTGTATCAATAAAGGGATTAATTGATAATTCGTTAAAATAAACATTGTAGCAACAGGACATTTTTTTACGGTTTTATTATAAAATATTAAAATAATTATTTACATGAAATAATCAATTAAGATAACCAATTCTTTTTCGTAAGTTTCATAAATTTTCTAGATAGATATCTGCCAATTTCAACATCATCTAAACAATATTGTAAAATAATTATATTAATTAAAAAACTGTTATATATTTTGAAAAAAGTAAACGTTCAACAAAAAATATATAGGCTTTGGAGGTCAATTATTTTTATTAAAAACATTTCACACCAAATTAAATTGACATTTAGGGTTGATACACTCAAATCACTTTCCACCAATAAAACATTAAATTTAACAATCACTTGAGTATTTTTAAAATATACTTTTAACAAAAATAAAAATTTTGTAAAACAAAATTTTTTCGATATTTATCTGAGAGATATGGAATGTACAAGATGGGGGCGTTTATCTCGTCTAAAAAAGTAGAGAGCAGTTTCTGACACATCTTTATGTAAAATCAACACAACTTAAATGTCGATTTTATAATGACATTTTTGGAATGTTACTTTTTTATAAGTTAACACTTTTTTTGTGTTGGAAAAAATGCGAACTAATAACACAATTGTATTATGTTAAATTGACATAAAAAAGTGTTAGATATTTGACACTAAAATATTTTTTTTTTTTTTTTTTTTTTTTTTTTAATTGACCAAAAGCATAAAATTAATGAGGAGAAGAATTTTTCCAACAAAAAGATTCAGTTTGTAAGATTCAAAAGTTTCTCTAAACTCTGTAACAATTAATAATTAATGGAAGTTTTTTGGAATTGCTCAAATAGCAATGATTTAAAAATTCGACTTAACACGAAAGACTTAATTTGACTCAGAATGTCTAGAATATTTAAATACGGCACAGACGTGCAATTTTATTTCGGATAGAATCTACGGAAAGTTATTTTATACACTTGAAAGTAAATAATTAAACTTCAAGAGGATTACTGAGTTCTTGGAGTGCTAAATGATATATAGATATCCTTTGATTATTTCATATTCGGCTTTTGTACCAGATTATATGCGTACTCGGCTTATAGGTTCACAGTTCACAATGCTCTGTAGAATGGTGAGATAAAAAGAATACAAAAAGATCTTTGCGACTCAAATTCTAAATCCACACTTAAGTGTATGGGAAAAAAAGAAGATTAATGATTTAAACACGAAAGAAAGAGAACCATGTGTGTTGATGGCGGCTATGCGCGTATAGAGAATTTTAAGATGGTTGTCTACGTTATTAAAGTTTGCTTTTGGTATTTATTTATTTTTTTCTTCTACTTGAGTTCGATTTTCTATATTGGCGGCTATTCTTCAAAAAAATTTAAACTTTCAATTATTATTGTCATTAATCTATTACAATTCTGTTGTAAGATACAACTTTTTTAACTTCTCGCTACAAAAATTGAAAATTTTCAAAAATCGGGAAGTTATTGGTTTTACCCCGTTTTTCGAAAATCAAGTTTTCATCAGATCTTGACGTTTTAAGGTCCTAGGAAGCTTCCCTGACTGTTTTCGCGATGACGTCCGTATGTCTGTCTGTGTGTGTGTGTGTGTGTGTGTGTGTGTGTGTATCCCTTTTATAACTTTTGAACGGCTTGACCGATTTGATCGCGGTTGGCGCCATTA
>JZSA01002136.1:0-42091 GCA_000956155.1 Cotesia vestalis
CTAATCCGCCCTTAAGCTTGAAAAACCATGCCGATCGTCTCCAATCCGGTTAAAATCGGTTCATTCGTTCGTGAGTTATCGTGAACGAAAGAAAACCGAAAAAAGTGTTTTTTCGGGATTACTCTGAAGTTTTCGATTTGATCAATTAAAACCTGAAAACTTATGAAGATGATAAAACTGCGTCGAATGCCGCCAACCGCGTGAAAATCGGTTGATCCATTCAAAAGTTATTGCGATTTGAAAAATCCAAAAATAGTGTTCTACGAAACTTCTATCAGACTTTTGAGCTGGGAGAGCTCAAATGCATCAAGATATTATCTCTCCGAACTAAGTGAGCTCAAAATATCACATAAATTATATTTTGAGCTAAAAAATCTCAAAAATATCATAAGTACAATTTTAAGCGCTCAGGTATGGAATTAGCGGGAAGTTACAGGGATGGCCTTTAGGGTGAACCGTTTTCCTAATTTTTTTTTTTCAGTTTTAATTTTGGCCTTGTAGTCAACGTTTTTTATTACAATTGTACCATTGACAGTATTATCAATTCACTTTCATAAACTTTATACTTCAATATGAATAGCCTGAAAACATCTCAACACTGTAAATTGTTTGATTATAATTTCATGTATTAACCAAAATACGATAGAAGGAATAAATTTAAATTTGAAAAGTTTTTATAAAAGTATAATCAATTAACTTTCAAATCTAAAAAAGGAAAAACTGAAGGAAATAAAGGAATGTTTGAAATAGTATTGAGAAGGATACACCGATAATTGACGAATGAGTGACAAGCTACAAAAAGCATCAAGGTAGTTCGTAGGGTTCCATAGCATCCTATAGAGTTCTTGCTACCTGCTGTTCTTTAGATATTGCCGACTAAAAATTCATTAATTCGAATTGTTTTAAAATCCAGATAAAATTATAGAATATAATCTAGCACTTAAATTAATATTAAAGCTCTATAAATAATGAGATACAGTTCAGGAACATTCTTAACCAATCGTTAAAGATTAATTCATGATACGAAGTAAACTATGCTTTCAAAAAATAATTTTAAAAATGTTTGACCTGTATGGACATCCTCAGAACTTTTGAACGGCATTACCGATCGAAACGCGGTTAATGGCATTTAAAAGAGTTCTATTACCACTACACATGAGATTCTATATGAATTTGAGTAAATTCGGCTTAGTAAATTTTTAGAAATCTCAAAAATATAATTTAAAAAAAAAAAAGTTTTTTTTAAATAACTGATGAGCTGATGTACACGAATAAAAAATTCAACTTGATGGTACTCTTGGTTTAAGATATTTTTTCTTGAATCAAATTAAATTTTTTATCTGCGTATCGATTGATTCCAAAATCTAGTCAGCTCTTAAGCTCAAAAAATGATATCGATTGCCGCAAACCGTATTGACATCAATCGATCCATTCCAGAGAGATTAGTGTCGAAAAATATAGAAAAAAGTGCTTTTTGTTTTTAAATTACTTCAAAATTTCTTTTCAGAACGTTTTCGATGTAATAAGTTGACTATTAGAGCTCAAAAAACTGAGTCGAATGCCGCAATTCTCATCAGAAGCAGTTGACTTTTTGTGAGGTGTTTAATTAAAAAAAAAATTAGGAAAACGGTTGACCCTGAAGGCCATCCCTGCAATTTTCCGCCATTTCTATACGTAAACGTTTGAAATTGCACTTATGACGTTTTTGAGCTCTTCGAGCTCGAAGAAATAGCTTTCGTATGCTTTGAGCTATTCGAGCTCAAAAGTCTGGTAGACATTTGATACAACACTATTTTTTGAATTTTCAAACCGCAATAACTTTTGAATGAATAAACTTATTTCTACGAAGTTAGTAGCATCATGAAGAATCTTTAAGTTTAATTTGACCGGACTAGGAATTTTGGAGTATTTCCAAAATAACACTTTTTTCGGCTTTCTTTTGACAACGATAACTCACGAACGAATCAACCGATTTTGGTCGGGCTGGCAGCGGTCGACGTGGTTTTTCCATGTTAAGAGCTGATTAGTTTTTGGAATTGATCAGTAGAGCCGTTTAAAAGTTATTAAAAAAAAAACCACACTTGAAAAATTTATTTTTTGTAGTTTTGTTGAAATTTCTAAAAATCTACCGATCCAAATGGATTCAAACTGTATTCAAAATCTAAGTTTGGTCAATCCCTTTCGAATGGCGATTGAATCGGTCAAGCTGTTTAAAAGTAATAAGAAGGTCACATACACACACACACACACAAACGTCATCGCGAAAACATACAGGGAAGCTTTCTAGGACCTAAAAACGTCGAGATCCGATGAAAACTCGATTTTCGAAAAACGGGGTAAAACTAATACCTTCCCGATTTTTGAAAAAATTCCAATTGACCTAGCGGGAAATTAAAAATTAATAATTTAAAACATAACTTGTTTAAATTTCAAACTGAAAAAGAAAAAAAAAAATAGAATCACTTTTTGAAAAAAAAAAAAAACTTAAAAAAAATGAAATGAAATATTTGATCAATATTTTTAATATTATTAATAAAATCCACAGATAAATTTTTCATCCATTTATAATATAGCGCGAAAATTGTGATCAAAATACTGTCAACCTTCGGTAGCTAAAGACTGGGTTAAGAATGTTTTTTAATCATCGGCGAACCATCGATAGCTATTGATCGGTCTATCATCGGCTGGATGTCTGGCCAATTGTTTAACCAGTGTCTTTGATACGAAATCCATGGGCCGGTTATCGGATGTTACTAGCCCATTAATGTAATTCTGTCGTCAGCCAACCAAGGTTACCTATTGATCGGCCAACCATTGGCTGAATGACTGGCCAAGTGTATCACTGGCAATTTTGAAACAAGATCCGTGGGCCACTCATCAATCATTGATGGCCCAATACTGGTATGTTGACCATCGGCCAATCATTGCAAGCCATCGATAGGTCAGTCATCGGTACTGTTGTAGGGGAGGGTGGGGCAAGACGGCCCACCTAGGGCAAGAAAGCCCACCTCAAAAATTGACCAAAAATTTATTTTTCTAATTTTTTTTTTAATCACTACAAATTCGGGTTATTGATGCATTTTTAGCTGTGTGTCAAAAATAAATTATTCGATTTTTTTGACCCACCCTAATGTATGTGTGTGTGTGTATATATGTAAGTATGTAAACCTCTTATAACTTTTGAACGGTATAACCGATTTTATCGCGGCTGGTGCCATTTGAAAGGGCTTGGCTGAACTTAGATTTTGAATACAACTTGGATCGATTCGGACCGATAGATTTCAATAAATCTAAAAAAAAAAAGGGAAAAAATTGTTTTTTTAAAAGTGGTTTTTTTGGTATAAATTTTAAACGGCTCTATCGATCAACTCCAAAAACTAATCAGCTCTCAACGTTGAAAAACCACGTTGATCGCCGCTAATTCGGTCAAAATTGGTTGATTTGTTCGAGAGATATCATGAAACGAAAGAAAACCAAAAATAGAGTTTTTTTGAAATTACTTCGAAAATTTTTATCTGAAAAATTTTTGTTGTCGATTCTTCCAAAGAACATAAAAAACTGCATCGATTGCTGCCAATCGCGTAAAAATCGGTTGATTAATTTCAAAGTTATGACAGTTTGAAATTTCAAAAAAATAGTGTTCTATTAAACTTTCATCAGACTTTCGATCTCGAAGAGCTTGAAATCACATATAAATTATATTGTTGAGCTCGAAAAGCTCAAAAATGTCATAAGTGCAATTTTAAGCGTTTAGATATGGAATTCGCGGGAAGTTGCCGAGATGGCCTTTAGGGTCAACCGTTTTCCAGATTTTTTATTTAAAAGAAAAATAACAATTATTAAGATGAGTTATTTCTTTAATTTACAATTCGTAATGAATTCAAATAATTTGTTACAGTAACCAACAGGACAATTATTATATATATAACATTAGGAACAATATATTTATAATATTAACAACATTAACCCATGAAAACGTAAAACAATTCTTAGGTATATCATTTAGAGTTATTATAAATTAATTCTCACAATATTCATAAATGTAACTATCGGAGTAATATTCATAAACTCCTGCACAGGAATCATGAGACCACTCTTGACATTTTTGACACTGAATCCATGATTCAGAATACAGTCCATTACAGAATAGACAGTAACAGTCATAATTTTTTATTTTTTAACAATTTTTTTTTTTTTCTGTAAAAGTAAGGGAACGATTGGTATTGTGTTAACAATAGTTTTTCTGAGTAATATGAAAGTGAATGCAGTTGTCCAGGAGAGAAATAAAAAAATTTTTGACGTGAGAAACAACTTTGATATGAAAAAAAAAAAAATTTTTTTTATCATTTTTTGGAGGTGGGCCATCTTGCCCCAAAAAAAAAAATTTTTTTTGGAACTTGGGAAAAGTTCGGCCGAATTAAGTCAAAGTTGGACTGGAGTAAATCAACTTGATAGTAGAAAACCACAAAAAGTAAAAACCGGCTTAGGTGGGCCGTCTTACCCCACCCTCCCATATGCCTAGCGGTTCCTACACGGGAATTTACTCAGACTTGACAGTAGTAACTGGAGTTTTTTTTTTCTAATCCTGATGCAATCCCTCAGAAATTTGTTACTCCTGGTCGCGGGTACTAGTATATTTTACGTCTGCGTGGAAGACTTCATTAGCAGGTATAATCTCTGGTCACCATCACGTAGCTCCTCACGGGAGGACCCAACCACGTTTTTTCTTAATAATTGTATTATCTGTTACCGCAAATCAGAATTAATATTTATCACAATTGAGAATTAATTTGAGCAAGCTGACATCCAGGCCTAGCAAGCAATTAAATTAATAAAATATTATTGCTCGGTGCCACGTTGGTTAAGCGGATTAGAAATAATTACCTTGGTCTATTCTATCTTTCCGTGGTCACTTTGACGAGACATACAGTAACAATAAATTTTCTCAAATTTGGTATTCGGTTGTTTATTATTTGGATCTCTCCACGACCACTACGACGGTTCCTCCGCCTTAAGCCTTGCTTACTAGCATCAAAAATGGTTACGAGGACTTTAGATTACGGTACACTGTGATCCGTCAATAACTGAGTTCGAATAAAAGGGCCTTTAATGGGCAACGATCACTCCGTTACAACATACAGATATGCGATCATCATCGCTGAAACATTCGGGGAAGCTTCTTAGGACTTTGAAACGTCAACATCCGTTGAAAACTCAATTTTCAAAATACGGAGTGAAACCAATAACTTCCCAACTTTTGAAAATTTTCTATTTTCTTAGCAGGAAGTTGAGAATTTATAGTGTTATAATAAATTTAATAACCAACGTTTGCGGATTTGTATCAAGCAAAACTTTTTGTAATATCAATGGTGAAACTTGGATTTGAGAGGATGCAAATTATAGTATATTACACCCCTAGAGAAGGAAAGTAAGAAATGTCTCAGAGCATATACAATTGTTGGCCGAGGCGAAGCCGAGGTCAACAAACATGTAATCTGAGGCTTTCTTATTTACTTCCCGTGGAGTGTATACTATTTTTTTGCTCGAAGAAGGCAGAAAAAGGCAACTTTGTTTAGCCGAAAGTTGACGCTTACGCCAGTCGAAAGTACGTGGTTTCAGCTGCGATTTCACGACAGAAAGTCCAATTTTTGTGTCACCCTGGGATTACTTTGGTGCCATCGATAACAGCAGGCCGAAAGAAAATTGTAGCGCTACGAAAGAGTTTTTATGCACTGTGGTGACTCGACGCTGTCATTTCTATGCTGACATATAATCTAAAATATGATTCTTTCAAAGGTCTCAATGTTTTTATTTTAGAAAATATTTTGTGTTAATCTATTATTTTACTCAAATTAAATTGACATCCGTGAAAAATTCATATAATGCATTATAAATATAAAAAATTATGTAAAAACTGTTTCGTCAATGATAAGTGTGTAATTTTAAAGAAACTATTCAATAGTTAAATAGTTATTAAAGGCAGGTCAAATACGTTTACGTATGCCGGGACCAGATATTTGGCTTGAGTATGTGGGACTCAGATGTCAATAGTATTGACAACAGTACCGACTAAACATCCTCCTCTCTCCTTCCCCCATAGATGTTATGAAGAAGACTGTATCGGAACCACGTTAGCTTTACTCTTATCCAGTCCGTGTTGTGCGTCGTTGATTTGGTCCGCGTAGTATTTGTGCGTCAGCGTACGATGCAGCCCCATCTTAAAGAGATAGGCGTTAAACTGTTCGTGTTTTGTCAATGATGTTATGAAGAAGACTGTATCGGAACCACGTTAGCTTTACTCTTATCCAGTCCGTGTTGTGTCTCACGACGCCTACTACTCGTTACTGGTCCTTTTCTGAGGTCTTTTTTTTTTAAGAGGCACTGTGCGTAGGCTGCAACAGCTGACCAGTTATTTTATTTTTTGAGCATGCAGGTTACCAAGCTCTCAGCGAAGAGTGTGGTGCCAATAGTTTCTTCGGTGCTGCTTCTGTAATCCTTCTAGCGTACACACACGAAGAACGTGTGTTTGGCGTCGTTGATTTGGTCCGCGTAGTATTTGTGCGTCAGCGTACGATGCAGCCCCATCTTAAAGAGATAGGCGTTAAACTGTTCGTGTTTTGTCAATAACTGGGTGAGGAAGGAGTCTGTATCCCCGTGCTTCCATAAAAGCCAGACGTTGATTTTTGGGATCAAGCGCGCTGTCCATCTGCCCGTTTCCCTCGATGTCCATCAGTTCTGTCATCCATCTTGTGTTTCCTTCTTAATCTTCGCTTCCTAAGAGCTGTCACCATTCATTTTAGCGTCGTAGAGTTTTGCTCTTTCGAAAGCTAGTAAGTCGATAGGCACGGCTCCCGCAATAAGTAATACAGCCGCTTCGAAAACCGAGCGGTAGGCGCAGACAGCCCTGAGAGCGCCTCGTCGCTGTACCGCTACTATCTTACGCTATTATGTCTTTTTCTTCACGATGTCTGCCCATATTTTCACCCCGTACAGCAATACAGAGTAGACTACTTCCAAAACGACCATCTTGGTTTTATGCTTGACAAGTTTCAGGTGATGTTCATCAAGTCGGGTTTCGACTTGATGGGTTGGTTTGACTTTCTGGGTTGTCCTGTACAGGCAAGGATTGTGTCACTCTCCACTTGAATACCAATTTCATTTCCTTCAAAACTTGATTTTACAGATTGTACGTCACAATGCATTGCTGAAGTATCATGTCAGATAAGTCTTGGCTTGAAGAGCGTTTCGCAGCTCTCGTTGGGCGGCGATGTAGTTCTTGGCATTTTTTGTGAAGTTTTGCTTTATCTGATGACCAACAGTACGCGGACCTGTGGAAACCCCGAAGGACGTGTTGAGGTGGTTGCAATAGATAATAATAATAATAATAATAATAATAATAATAATAATAATAATAATAATAATAATAATAATAATAATAATAATGTGTTTTCGTCTTGGTCAGTTTCGTGAAGAAGCCTGACTGCGCATGTCAGCGGAACGATCAACCAATCAGAAAATTTAGTCTATCGATATCGACATCGATAGTCAATAGCACAATTTAATACATCTGGCGTATTAGTGACGTCAGAGTAACTCGGTTTGCGCAAACGTCAGAAAATTCAAAGCATTGAATTTTTTGGTTAGCTAAAATTTGCGGGAGCGAGTGGTTGTTAGGTGCGGCTAATGTAATTTTGGGAGCCCACAGTTACGAATTAATCGCGAGTGGACCTGTTCACTGAACACTCTCCCCGGCGTTGGCGGCTGCGTCGACAAGATCATCTCCTCATAGGTTAGCAGCAAGACACAGAGCTTGGTAGTTGAACGTACTAGCTCTGTAGTAACTGTCTTGATTCTTACTACGTGAACTTGTCCATCCTTGCCTGGATGAAGAGCGATGACTTTGCCAGCGGCTACTTGGTACGCGGGAGATCCTTAGTGGTGATCAGTACAACTAACCCCACTTTGATCTCGTTGCGTAGATGGTGCCATTTTGAAATGGCCTGGTAGCGGTCGATGCAGTCCTGGTGATAGCATTTCCAGAAATGTTGAACTATTTGCTGGACTTGTTCCCAGTGCGAGAGCCGAGCGGGCTGTACTTCTGTCAGCGATGGCTTTGGTATCACAGTAAGTGATTGTCCAATTAAGAAGTGACTTGGTGTCAGTATTGCCAGGTCCCCAGGATCTTTATTTAGCGGTGTAAGCGGCCTAGAATGTGATATGTCTTCAATTCGAGCCAGTGGCGTAGAATATCGTTTAAGCATCAATAGCGATTCTCCGATTGACCGATGGAGATAAACTTTTATAGATTTCACTGCGGTTTCCCATTTTCCTCCAAAATTGAGAGCTCTCATTAAATTTCCAGTTCGTACTATCTTGAGCGATTAACTCTAATAGTTCGTGTAGTGAGCGGGATCCTGCAACAAATAGTCATTTCAGCTCTTTATATGCTTCTACAAAATTTGTTCCACAGTTTGAGTAGAGCGTGTGGCAGATACATCGGTGACTAGTGAAGCTGCAATAAGCGGCGATGAAAGCGGTTGCGGTGTAATCTGTGACTAGCTCTAGATGTACAGCGGAGCTGAATATGCAGACAAAAACTGCAATCCAGCCTTTGTACGTTCTTGCACCACGTCCGTGAAAGGTTTTTAGCGTGATGGATCCAGAATAGTCGAGTCCTGTATGCAGAAATGCTCTCATTGGCTGCACTCGTGCAGCGGGTAGTTGACCCATCAACTGTTGAATGCGTTCTCCACGGGGTCTAGTGCAGATAGCGCAGCGTAATTTGAATGATCTGACTGATAAACGGTCTCCGATGATCCAGACACTCTTGCGTAAATCAGCGAGCGTGAGCTGAGTACCTCCGTGTAGCGTTTTGTGGTTCGAATCATTAATCAGGATTGATGTAAGCGGTGATTGTCGAGGTAAGATCGCTGGATGCTTCTATTCTGGGTCCAGTAATGCGTTTTTCTAAGCGTCCACCAACTCTCAGGACTCCCTGAGGGTCAATGAATGGAGTCAGCTTGGTGATGCTGTTGTTTTTTGGCAGACCATCACCATCTTAAAGCGTGTGTATTTCTCTAGCGAAGAATTGTCCTTGAAAGAACTTGATCACGGTTAGTTTAGCGTGCTCCAGGTCTGATGGAGTAAACGGATAAGCTAGCGAAAACTGTGGAACTCTTTTAAAGCGGTCGATGACACGATGCCAGATGCTCAGCTTCCGTAGCAACGGAAACAGCTGCGTGTAATGCGCTAGTAAGCGTCGGAGCAGGCAGTTTTCTGCTTTACAAGTTACTAGTGTCAGACCTTGGCGTTCTTTCTTGTGCGTAGCGTTGTCGGTTGTAGGCTCCAGAGTGGGCTAAGAAGATTCTGGTTCATGAAGCCATGTTGGTCCTTGCCACCATAGAGCGTGTTGCTTAAGCTTTAGCGTTGGTATACCTCTTGAAGCGTAGTCAGCAGGATTTTGCTTTCCTGGAATGAATTTCCAGGAGACATCTTGAAGCATTTCTTGGATTTTTTCCACTCTATTCCGGGCGAATGTTTTCCAGCGGATTGCTGGACTTTTAATCCATGCGAGAGTCACTGCGAAGTCAGTCCAGAGATTGATTCTGACATTTTCTAGCGATTGAACTTCTTTTAGATGAAGTATCAGTTGTGTAAGCAACCATGCTGCGGAAAGTTCCAAACGTGGAATTGTCATGGTCTTCAGCGGTGCGACTTGCGTTTTTGAACACAGAAGTGAGACTTTTGTGCTTTCATCAGAGTCTGTGACTCTCAAGATACAGCGGTAGCCATAGCGTTTTGCGAAGCGTCTGAGAACCTGTACAATTTTAGTGTTGCTCCAGGTGCTATATTATTCCAGCGTAAAATACGGATGGACTTGATGCTTCGAAGGTCTTCGCGGTATCCAGTCCATTGGTGAATGAGTGATGGTGACAATTGTTCGTCCCATGACTTTTGGTCTAACCGAAGATCTTCCATACAGATCTTAGCCTTTACGACGATTGGTGCGAGAAGCTTTAGTGAGTCATACAGCTTAGCGATTTTTGACAAAATAGCTTGTTTTGTTTTTGGAGTTCCTTCTGATAGCGTGTATTTCAGATGGAGAGTTTGCCAAATTCTCTACTTTGTTTTTATTATTACCACAGTAATTCCACTAAATGTTTGCGTTCAACAATTATTGGAAACGAGACTTCCACTTTGTCTTATCCCTCAAATTTTTTAACTTCCCGCTAAGAAAATTGAAAATTTTCAAAAATCGGGAAGTTATTGGTTACACCCCGTTTTTCGAAAATCGAGTTCTCATCAGATCTTGGCGTTATGAGGTCCTAGGAAGCTTCCCTGACTATTTCCGCGATGATGTCCGTATGTGTGTGTGTGTGTGTGTGTGTGTGTGTGTGTGTGTGTGTGTGTGTGTGTTAACCCTTTTATAACTTCTGAACGGCTTGACCAATTTGATCGCGGTTGGCACTATTCGAAAGGGCATGACCGAACTTAGATTTCCTGAAAATTTGAACTGATTCGGACCGGTAGATTTTCAGAAATTGCAAGAAAACTACCAAAAAAAGTTTTTCGAAAAGTGGTTTTCTTGGAATAACTTTTAAACGGCCCCACCAATCAATTCAATATTTTTATTTTAATAATTTGACAGTTTTATTACAAGCAGTAATAAGAATAGTTATAAAAAATATTCCGTTGGGATAACAAATTGTTTGTCACTAGTTTCATATAACTGCTAGTTTTAAGTGTAAGGCAAATCAGATATTTTTTGTATAAAAATGTTTGAATTCTTCACAATTAAATATCCTAAACATGATGTTGCTATGACTATTACTTCCCATGATTCAAAAATCACAAACAATTCATCATAGATAGAAAAAAAGTACAGTTCTACTGAAAACGAGTTAATTATTTGAATAGGCAAAACAGATACATTTATTTTTCAAGAGTTCTGAACCCATGAATTAAATACGTTTCCTTACAGTAATTTGTGTTTCTTCAAGTAGTGAAAAATTATCTAAAATGATTAGTTAATATACTAATTTACTAATAATTATTTCTCGAGTTTCTATAAGATACGATTTACAATCAAGTAATTTAATATCATTATTCCAAAAACCTGACATGGATTTCTGATTCCGTTCAGCTAATGTAAATCCTATGTCAATAAAATTTTTCAATTTCTCAGCATAACTTTTGAGAAAACCATTTTTGCTTTCATATCGCATAGTCCTCTGTTTTTTAGGAGCACCCATTTAATATAATCTTTTTTTTTTTATTTTCAAAATTTTATCTTTTATAATTAAAGGTAGGAAAGTAATCAAGCAAAGAGTTTACGCGGCATGTTGTCCCATACTATTTAACGTTTTGCTAATTTTAATACTACGCCTGAAAAAAATTCAAAGTTTTACTGTTTTTTTTTTTTTTTTTAGATAAACAAATAAAGCTCTCAGATGTACGAAAAATTTCATCATTAGCCTCACACGTCTTCTGAGTGTCAGTTTTTGAAATTGTACAGATTCGGCAATAATAATTCGAAGAAAAAGATTAATTCATATCAAGTAATGTAGCGCAATCTAAATTATCACATGACAATGATACTAACGTAACTTTTACAATCAAATTCAAAGACTCTACATGAATTCCTTTTGATTCTAGAACTTTTGTATCTTTAACAATTACATCTAATACAGGACTGATACCGAATTATTTTATGTCGTAATTGTAACATAAAGCTAGTAAATGTATACGCTTTAAATTAGAACTTAAATGAGAAGGCAAATTTAAAAGAGTAAAATAAAATGCACCGATTTAGTGAATGTCAGTTTTAGTTCCTAATGAATTGCAAACTTCAAACTCATCAAAGTATAATTGCAATTCTTATCATAAGTCACATAAGTATGGGAGCAACTAACACAACAAGTTAATGTCAAATTTGGTTTTTATATGCCTTTTATTAGCTTCACTTGTTTCAATTAAAAAATGGTTAATTTGTGTTCAATTCTCAGCCAATTTTATAAATTATTAACTAAATAACTAATTTTTTAGCGTCATTCATTGAAGTTTTTTAAATATATTATTCAGTATGTAGCAAAGTAAAATAAAAATCCAAACTCTAAAATATTTCGTTCGAACGACAAATTCTTATACACGCATGCTGGTCTCTACTCTCAAGTACCTACTTTTATGACTTTCTGGCCGTTGAGGCCTTAAATGCATCCCTTGTACTCATCAACCCGGGCACTCATCTGGTTCGACTTAAATACTTTCCGTTGTTACTTTCCCTTTTTTTTTATATGTAATATTTTTGTCAACGGTTTTTCTCAAGAATATTTCTCCGAATCTTTCTTACTTATTAAGAAATACAACGACTCTCTGTACGCTGGAGTTGAAAAATCACCGCAGTAAGCGTCAGTCTTCCGCAATCTTTTGATCACGCAACTTCACGACACCCATCTCCAAACTTCTACCTATTTTCACAGTAGAATCTAAGTTATCAGTTTTCAGTAATGACTTATTCACACGCTATCAAGCGTATACAGTGTGTTTTATCAATCGTTTGGTTTCATCAATTATTGGCAACATTTATCCAACGTCTCAGATCATCTCCAGTCGTCAAAAGACGTCCCATCAACAGGAAATGTCCGTAAACGCAACCGTAAAACCTGTTCTGACATGCCTTCTCAAGCAATTCTGAACCTCCTAATAATAAAGCATTTGTCAAGTCCAGAGGTAGGCTGTTCAGGACCTATCACATAGGCCTGAATTGACTCTGGCATCTCTCAAGCCCAGAGGTAGGCTGTTCAGGACCTATCACATAAACCTGAATCGACTCTAGCATTTCAATCTACTCTCATCTCTTTTATTCAGAATTCTAAAGGAGCTCTCCCAGACATCTCAGCCTGGAATTCCGCTGAAATCATATCCACCTAATCTTCATACAGTCCACTAAGCTTTCAAACCTATTACGCTATCTAAACCGACTTTGAAAACAATTCATTACGATGTGATATTCGATTCACAGAGAACAAATTGAACGAGCCACTACCTGGTCCGCACGAGCATCCAGTCCAGTCCCATCAGGGAAAGAGACCAACGTACTATCAACGACAGTAGTTCATCTCTGGACCCACCAACGCCACCCACTGGAGCGCATTCCACCACAGTTCTCAACCGGACTTTCTCCCTTCGCATCTTGGATTCAACAGCACCAGATAAATTTATTGTCACTGAATTTATCAATTAAGCTTTGTAAAGAATCCTTAATAATAAAAAACAGCAGCTAAACAATTTGTAAGTGTTTACACAAAAGATCAATGCTTTTCATTTGCATGAAACATAAATTACACTTTAAAAACATTTAAAAAAAAACTTCGATTTTAAAAAATTTTTAATGTTATGAATGCAATTTGAAATCAACTAAGACTAACTTTGACTAACTACCGTTTTACTGTAATTGACTAGCTACCGCCGTTATGAATTTTTTGATCTAAACATAGGTAACTTTCATATATATAAAGATAAAAGCTTCAATTCCAAGTTAAGCTTCAAGTCTCAATTTAGCTGCTTCTAATTTTCTGTTAAAATCTATAATTTAATTGGTACATTGGCTGGATATACCATAAAAGTTATGCTGCATAAAAATCCAAAAGTTTTTCAAGTCGAGTTCAAACTCTACATTGAAAACATAGTGCGCCTTGAATAGTGCATCAATCGCTTCTACAATATATTTTACTTTTAGAGAAATAAAATGATAGTCAATACTTATATGATATTGACTTATGGCACTTTTATTCGGTCCTACAGCAAGCAATTTAGGCTGAAGAGAATTTGTACTATCTTTTAATTATAGTGGATTTCCAAGCTAAAAAATAAAATATTAATTTTAACTTACTTTAGGTTTTGTCAAATGCATATCATTTTTATCGATCATAAATAATTACCGGTCTTAAAACAATCAGCTTATCGACAATTAACTTGGTTTTCACTCGATTATCATTTTTTTCCCCTTTGCGGTTGGTAGCATGAGCTGAGTCAAAGAGATTAGCAAATTTGTCACTTGAACCTAATCTACAAAGTATGTTTCATCATTAATTGTATATCAAAATAATTTATAATTATTAATTAATACTCATTAATAGTATAAACACCTAATATTGACTTGTCTTGTTTTTCAACTTCATATACATCTAAAGCGGCGAGTATGTATTTAGGATAAGTTTTTATAAAAATGTCAAAAGCTATCTCAGGAAAGAGGAGTTTAAATTCAACGTTAATCTATCAACATAAGTAAATAATTAATATTGTAATAATTTATAAACTACATACATTGAGTTAACATGTATATTTACTTACTAATTCAGGGACAACTAAAAATCTAGGGTATACTGTGAAAAAGTTCTCATCCGTATGCAAGAATCGCCGGATGTCTGATCACCTGATGTGTTAGCTGAAGTTTCAAAACAATATCATCTTTCTGGCTAGGAACAGCACTTTTCATAAACTCTATGGCATCTTCAACGTCCACTATCTCATTTACTGCCAGCATTTCAGTAACTTCAGGATGGACACCAACAGATGACTTATATTTTACAGTTTAAACACATTTAGAGCATGGTTTTTTTCTTGAACTGTTTGATAATTCCGTTGCTCTATAACCCAAAGAAGATGTAGGATCGTAGAAATGTTCCTGTAGACAGAATTATAATGTCGTAAAAGGAAAAGCAAAAAAAAAATTTTCAGTTTTAAAAGAAATCTGTTATCATTAATATGGATGTACTTATATATCCTAACTTTCCGTGTGGGTTTCAGAGATTAGGAAACAACTCAATCACTGCAGCCGCACATTTTGCTTTATCGTTTAAGGAGAGCGTTCTTTTGATTTTGTCCTTATAATCAAGATGATAGCTGACAATCAACCTTACGATTTTTTTACGATTACCAGTTGATAAATAATGATTCTGATCATACTCTTTCGTAAGATCATCATCATATTCAATAGTTAAAATCAGTCCTCGGAGTTTCTAAAATAGAAATAATTTATACATTTAGGATTCTTAAACAACAATCAACAGATAATAACTTTATAAAAATTTCATTAGAAGGCATGAAATATTTTTAAAAACTAGACCAACATACTTCTTTATCAAAATTCTTTAATGGTGTAGGATAGGATATAGGATCTTCAATATTTTGTTTCATGGCAGGTGGACTATGCAATGAATCATTATTACCATCGTAAAAAACATCTACATCAGAATCCAAGCCAGTAGTAACTTTTTTCAGAAGTATAATTTTGAAGAGCGTTCAGATCAGGTAGTTTAGTATAATTAAGATCACCTATTTAATGAAAAACAACTAGTATTAATGAATTAAATGGAATAGTTAGCTATCTAAGATATTTAACAAGTATTCAATGTTTCATTAAAGACAATCGATAGGTTCTTATTCTTTCAAAAACTTACAAATAACAATGTCGTTGTTAAAAGTTTGGATTTTTAGTGTCACGCCTAGCGGATTTCCTAAGATGTAATCCACTAATATATAATTAAGTCTAGCATAATTTATGTCAGTAAAATAAAAAACTGAATTTTTCAATAACGGAAAGACTTCTTGAGCTACAAAAATAAAAAATTTTTATTATAAATAAATTTGCTATGGATAAAAAATTAAATATTTTTAATAAAAAAAAATCTTTAATGAAAATTTGATTATGGGCAATCAGTGTCGCCAATTTAACCCAAATTTTTTGATTATCTACTTCTAAAATAAGTAAAATGTCTCTTAATTGATTTGAATCAGTTGGTGAACAGCCGTTAATTGACATGGAATTATTCATCTAAAAAAAAAAAATTTTTTTTAATCACCATAAATTATTCTAAAGTAATTATAAACATAAAAAATTTTTTCATATCTTCAATAAAATAAGTCTTCGACAAAAATATTGAGGTTTTTGAGGTTAGTTATTTTTTATTAAAAACATTCTAAACTTAAATTAAATATCACTTACGTTTATTACTTCCAATGGGTTTTTTCATCAACAGCAACACATTCAATTAAATATTTATTAATAATCAACTTTAATTGGATATATCACAACAAAATCTTACCGGTGTTTGCAAGCGATGACACGGAGAAAGATGGCGTCATATATTCCACCAAAACAAGTGGAGTCGCTAGGGAGAGCTTGGACGTCCTTAATCCTCTTGTTTCGTGTCAGTTTTTAACACAAAGTTGTGTAAAATCAACACAAATTTATGTTGATTTTATAGTAACACATTTAAAATGTTACTTTAATATAAAATAATACTTTTTTGTGATGATAAAAAATGAATTCAAAAGATACAATTGTATTGTGTTGAATTGACACAAAAAAGTGTTAAATATTTAACATTAAAATTTTTAACACAAGACTTTTTTGACGTAATGACGGAAAATTTTTTACTTTGTAATTAATTATTGCGTCATAAATTAGGGCTGGCAATAGCCTAATCGGCTCGGTACCTACATTTCGAAAGAGTGAGACCAGGGTTCGATTCCAGTACGCACCAATATTTTTCAGTGATTATAAGTAAAATAAAAATATGTGCGTTACATTGCCAGCCTCTCTACCGGCCGAGTTTTCTGTGGTTTTCCCGTATAGTTATGAAGGTAAAAATGTCATTATAGAAGTTACCTCCATACTATTTAAGGCCATAATGTGAATGCAGGTACTAATTATAACGCGTAAGTCGGCCACAGTCGTAGCACAGTAGATTATAAGTGGAAAGAATACGTTGAATTCAATGAAACAAGTGTTAGTTAAAAGGACGAAAAGCCAGGTATAACATTAATGAGAGTTATATGATAACAAAAAGAGGCACTTGTAAATTAAGTGGTATTACAGTAATAATAGCAAAAATGTGGAGAATATGGGTTACAGTCTTGTAAAAACCAAAATAGGTATACAAGTAAAAACTATATGATAATAATATTGCGTAATAAATTTATTATGATGCCATTTTTTGTGCAATTGTAGGCATGACTTAGAATTGGTGCTGCGGTACTAGCGAGGTGGTGCGGCGATGCTAGAGAGAGTAAATTTTTAGCGTAAGGCGTAATAGTCCACCAAACGGCGGTAGAGCAGCGGTGGTGCGGCGGTGGTGCAGCAGTAGTGTGGCGGTCAAACGAAATTTATTATTTTTTCGTAAAAAATAATAATTTAATTTTTATTCGGGATAACAGCCTTAAATGGTATGGAGGTACTTTTTTCTACAATGACACGTTACCTCCATAACTATACGGGGAAACCACAGAAAACCCGGCCGGTACAGAGACTGGGTGTAATCACTGAAAATATTGGTGCGTGCCGGAATCGAACCCTGGTCCCACTCTTTCTAAATGCAGGTACCGAGCCGATTAGACTATTGTCAGCCTAAGTTATAATTATCATAAGTATTGCCAATATCATTCATTTGAAAATGTTACTACCAAGTTTTATATGACAAAATTAGTAACAAAAAATTGAATAATTGACAGAATCTATATTTTGGTTAATAAGATCTAATATCTCTAAAGAATTAGTGACCATATCATTGACCATTGAAAAAATATGATTTCAGAATTAGCTAAATACAAATAATCATTGATAAACTTACCAACATATTATTTAAGTTTTCTATGAAAATTGCTGCTGAATTAGTGGAGAATAAAGTCTTTAGTAAAACGAATGACATTAATAGACGATTTAAAACAAAGAAGTCTTAAATTAGTAAACTCTAACATCTATAATAGAATTAGTGAAAATCTCAGTGATAACTGGCAAAATTCACTGTTGAATTAGTGGAAACCGATGTCACTAATTGAGCCAGATATAAATTCACTGATGGATCTTCTAAAATCTCTGAGTATTTAAAATGAAAAGTTTTGAATAATTCAGTTATTGAATATTTTACTGATTACATTTTTAGATCCACTCGAATGTAGACATCAACATCATCGTGACCTAATATTGACAAGTCATTTATTAATGAATTAAACAAACTATAATTGAACTTGATATTTTTCAACGAATAATTAAAAGAATGTTCGAAACATTTTACAAAACTCGTTTATATAAGTCCATACTTCTAAGGAGTTACTCGATATTAAGCAATATTAACGTATTATTTGAAATATTTTTTTTTTCTTTTCATGTGTATGTAAATTATTTATTCCTTGCATACATAAGTAATAAAAAATAATCATTCTAACAAGCGTCAATAATCAGTTACATACAAAATGGTGCTTGTCTGTTTCGGGGTGTGGCTTTATCTTTACAAAAAATTGATTCTGTTGCAGCCTCTATTTATATACAGTCTTGTCTTCTATCAAATCTCAACATTTTATGTTTAAGAGATATGAAAATTTCGTTGACTTCTTTCTACAATAAGAACAAAAATTCTCAATTCAATAACAATGATCGATTTTTAGTATATGTAAATATAAATTATCAATAATATGATCAGTATGTATTATGATTTTTCCCCGAAAAAGACAAAATTCAACAAAAGATACATAATAATCTTTACAGTGTAATAGAAATAGCAACACAATTTATAAATTCAAAAAAGTTACAGAAATTCTTTTACTTTTTTAAGTTTTTATATACGAATAGAATGTCTTCCATTTGAGAAGAGTGAATACTAAATTTCCGGTGGAAGGGATGAAAGTGCAAGGGGATAGAATGGAAAAAGTTGTAGAAATACTAACATGGAACAACCCCTCTCTTTTCTGAACTCCCTACCAATGGTCTCATTTCCTCGTGATATAATGCGTCGTTGGTAGAGAAACGAAACTCAGCGTACTGCCGCGGTTCTCGAACGAAGCACTCTTCTCTGCACCCGCTAGTCAAACCAAAACTCTGACATGATTAATGATCACAGGAAAGGAGCGCCGTGCTTCAAACAACAAACTTTTCCCAAGGAACGCTAGAGAATATGGGGAAAAAATATATAAGAAAAAAGGGAACTCTCTTTCTTCGCATCTACCCTTCAGCCGGTTAATACCCCGGGCTCCTTCATACTGACGGCCTTTCATTTCTTTTTCCTTGTATGAAAGCTAGCAGTAAGCACTTTCTTTTTTTTATGCGTATATATATATCTTTTCTACTTTCTATCCTATCACGTTGTGTCGTCTTTTCTCGTTCTCTGTCCGTTATATGTCATCTCCGATGACGCGAAAGCATTTTGCTTTGTATATCTACAAAATACCTCCTTATAAATTTATTTAGTATTTGTATGATAACTAACGATTTTAAAATCTAGATATGTTATCGAAAAAGTTCGTAAACTTGGTTATTAATAATGTATTATTAATAGTGTATGAATTGGGGTATTATTAATAATGTCCAAGCAATGCTGACAAAACCTAGACTAACATTGAATGAGCTTGAAAGAATTAATTCAACTCTAAAACATTTATTGCAATTATAGTTTTATAAAATTTATTGAAAAAATCGGGACGATGTTTTTTTTTTTTAATATGAGTCACAGAATAATAAATTAATTATCTTGAAGCATATGACATAACTCATACGAGATAATTAGCGGATTTTAACATGAAAAAAGTGTGATTATAGAAAATAATTAGGGATTTGAATTTCGGACTTTTATGACTCATATAATTTTAGTTCATTAATTCACCAAAACCAACAGTACCATTATTGATATACTAAGAAAGAGATTGTTTTGTCTGTAAGCACTTAACGCAAAAATTGCTGAATATTCCAACATGATGTTTGCACTATGAGATTTAGCGTGTTCTATAAAAGATATGAGATAATAGATCGTCAATATTATATTATTAATAAATAATACATTTCTTCTTATAAGTCTAGATAATAAATATGATTGATTAATTTGACGCTATTCTATTAGATTTTAAATTTAATAATAATAGAAATAATTCCTAATATAAGAATAAATGATTACAATATTTAAAATAATTGTTATATTAACAAGAAATTCAATGTGGAGGTAATAATTTTATGAGAAAAAAATTAGAAAAACGGTAGACCCTGAAGGCCATCCGTGCAACTTCCCGCTAATTTCATATCAGGTGCTTAAAACTGCACTAATGATGTTTTTGAGCTCTCCGAGCTCAAAAGTCTGATAAACCTTCGATAAAACACAATTTTTCAAATTTTCAAACTGCAGTAACTTTTGAATAAATGAATTGATTTTTACGCGGTTGGCAGCATTCGGCGCAATTTTTTAAGCTCTATAAAGAATTTGTGAGTTTAGTTTGATCGAACCAAGAATTTCAAAGTAATTCTGGAAAAACACTTTTCGGTTTTCTTTCGTCAACGATAACTCACGCAAATGGCAAAAATGGTTCATTAAACACCGAAGAAGTGTACATGAATTTTTAGAAAATCTTTTGAAATTGTTAACGGTAAGAAAAACGACTAAATAATTTAAGGGTGCATATTAGGGGTGATTCCGAAATTTGCAAATGGCAAAAATGGTTCTTTAAACACCATAGAAGTTTGCATGAATTTTTAGAAAATTTTTGGAAATTGTTAACGGTGAGAAAAACGACTAAATAATTTAAGGGTGCATATTAGGGGTGGTTCCGAAATTTACAAATGGCAAAAATGGTTCTTCAAACACCATAGTAGTTTGCATGAATTTTTAGAAAATTTTTGGAAATTGTTAACGGTGAGAAAAACGACTAAATAATTTAAGGGTGCATATTAGGGGTGATTCCGAAATTTGCAAATGGCAAAAATGGTTCTTTAAACACCATAGAAGTTTGCATGAATTTTTAGAAAATTTTTGGAAATTGTTAACACACACACACACACACACACACACACACACACACACACACACACACACACACACACACACACACACACACACACACACACACACACACACACACACACACACACACACACACACACACACACACACACACACACACACACACACACACACACACACACACACACACACACACACACACACACACACACACACACACACACACACACACACACACACACACACACACACACACACACACACACACACACACACACACACACACACACACACACACACACACACACACACAGACATACGGATATCATTGCAGGAATAGTCAGGACAGTTTCTTGGGACCTCAAAACGTCAAGATTTGATGAGAACTTGATTTTCGAAAAACGGGGTGAAACCAATAACTTCCCGATTTTCGAAAATTTTCAATTTTCTTAACGGGAAGTTAAAAATTGAAACTAAACATATATCAAGTACTTATATTGACCGAGTACTATAATCTTTGAATTGTAATTAAACAAGAATAAACTACTGTTATAATCTGAATCATTTTTCGACCATTAAACAATATTTATGGTTGTTTTTACTGCCGCAATATTTCGTGGCTTTGAAGGTCTGTATAAAAATATATTTACCCTTATATTCTTGAATAACTTATTGATGATATTCACGAAAAAATAGTTCTGTAGGTAAAATTATAATTTCTCCTTTGAAATAGACACTCAGTAAGAAATTTTGCGTCATTGCGTCAAAAAATTTTGTGCTAAAAATTTTTATGTTAAATATTTAAGTTTTTTGACGCAATGAAGCAAAATTTTTCACTGTGCATAATGGTACATATTGCATATGTCTGTATGAAGTAAGAATAAAAATTAAATTCTCTAATAGAGTACTTACAAATACTCGATAACATATGGAGTTGATATGTTCTATCAGCCAGTAAATAAAATCTTCTTCAAGATAATTCGTATTTTATAATTATCCATTCTAGGCCTACACGATGACAACGCAAAATACTGAACCTCAATTTCTTCATATCATCGTATTACTCAACTCCGTTTATTAGATCAAGATGAAACACCTGGTGAAGTAGAGTATATGTTTATAGAGATGCAGCTAACTTACAAAATATAAGTTCCAATCTAATAACTAATTATTCAAAATTTGTAGATAACAAAGTAAATAAGGATTTACAAATATTTCCCAATGAAGATCGTTGGATATTTCATAATGCAGATGAAACTTCAATGTTATGTATACGTTGTAGATTTTGTGTTAGAGAATATATTTCACCGATCTTTTCCTTACTGAATTAAAACCTATTTAATTATCTTCCTATTTATTTAATTTTAGATTATATTCTGAACAAAATTACGAAGCAAAAAACTTGACGATTGCTATGCTGCTCTTGAGAATAAGTTTCAATCACAATTTGGAATGTAACCAGAATCTACGTACAGTAAAATAAATCACGATCACTGTTAAACGATAGCTTAAGTGGAAGAATTATATAATGCTGAAAATCACAAGTAAATTTTTATAACGTTTGATCATTTTAAAATATTTTGATTTCTTAATACTGATTCTATCGATGACTTTCTTCATAGATCAATAAAAAAAAAGTTACTCTCAATTTTGCCTGATAGTTGAGGAGTCAGTCATATAGCACATGAGTTTAATTGTTCTCGAAAATTGGTATTGAATTTTAAAAAAGAAATCATTGAATCCGAGAATGTTGACTCAAACTCTAGTAAAATTGGTATTGAGAACTCTAATCCCTCAAAAACTTCGGCGAGGTAATCAGTCGCTTGATTTACACGGTGAGAAATTTCTGTAGAAATTTACTATGCATACATAAGAAGACTGAACCTTAATGACTCAATTCAAAATATTACCATAAAAATTTAAGAATGTCATATTGTACCAATCAATATTTACTAGGGACCATAGTAAATTGGAACATGCAACTGTTACATAAACATATATAAAAAATTTTCGTAAACTGACAGAACAAAAACTGTTAGTGTACTTAAAACTTTTCATTATAGTTCCATAGTAAAATTTCTGTTGCTCAGTCGACAATAAAAATTTACAAAATAGTCTTACATTGAGTCACGTGTACTCAGTTTAAATTTAAAATTGTGACTATGAAATTTTCATATGTCCCATAGTAAACGTATGCGCGTCAGTCGCGACGCGCGGTCTTACATTTTTTCGTGCTGCTTTATTTTGTGAACATAAGTGTACAGACGCTATCAGTAGTGGTTAACAGTGTGTGAAAATTGCAATAAACATTAAGTTTCAAATAAATACTTATTAGTTCAAAAATCCATCAACACATCAATAATTAGTGAAATATTGTAAGATTCATAAATAATAAAGGCAATTAATAAAATATTTAATAATTTACCGTGAAAAATTAAAATGTTAACAAACATTTGATGGTTAACCTGCAACTTTCACTTTTCTAAATGAAAATTAAGTTAGCCGACATCTAAAAATTTTTCGAATTTTTTTTTATTAAAAAAACAATTACAAAATAATTAAAAAAATTTTCATTTGTAAAAAACTTGAAAAACTGAAAGTGCAATTTTTAAAAAATATTTTTTAGTTCTAATTTAATATTTTATTTAAAAAAAAAAATAAAGTTAGACGTTAACTTTATATTAGCCGTAATTTAATTATATTAAAACTGTAATAATATTTAAAAGTAATGTATTGTGTTTATAATTATTTATAATAATTTCCATTTATTTATAATAAAGTTATTTGTAATAAAATTAATTGTCAAAATAAATCCTATGTTCATTGTTAAAAACTAAAAAAAATAGAAAACAAATAAAAAAACGATATTTTAAAAAAATATTTTTAAAAATTATTGCCAACAAAAAAAATCTTGTTTGGTTTGATATTTTTTTTTGATTGCCAAAAACATTTTTTTACTCCAAAACTTTTTATATTTTACAGGCGTTTTTTTTTTTTTTGCTATAGTACATTCGGAAATTTTAATTATTGGATATTTCATTTTACTATGGTACATTTCAATTTCTACCATTTGCTAAGTCTGATTTCATTTGTTTCGGAAATTACTATGGGCCATTGTAAAATTTTATTCTGAGTCAATAAGGTTCACTAGTAATATGCACCATTGTAAAATCTAAAATCCATGCAGGATAAAAAATAATGGAAATTTCTCACCGTGTAGACATAAAAAATTAGGAAAACGGTTTATCCTAAAAGCCATTCCTGCACAGAAAGAAAGAAAGTCTTGATAGAGTGTAAATTTTCTTAAATCAAGAAAATCTTAAGGAAGATTGAAAATTTCCTGAATGAAGTTAAAATTTCTTGAACGAAGTTAAATTTTTTTACGCCAAGAAAATTTGTTCTTGCTCCAAAATAACTTCGGTCTTCCTTACAATTTTCTTGCTTCAAGAATTTTTTTTTTTGTGTGCAACTTCCCGCTGACTTTATACCTTAGTGTTAAATATTTCACTTATTTTTCTTTTGAGCTCTTCGAGTTCAAAAATATTGTTTTTGGTTTACTTTAAGCTCTCCGAGCTCAAAGAGATAACTGTTCTATGCTTTTGAGCTCTTCGAGCTCAAAAGTCTGATAGAAGTTTCATGTAACACTATTATTTGAATTTTTAAACCGTAATAACTTTTAAATGAATCAACCATTTTTCTCGCAGCTTACGGCATTCAATGCATTTTTTTTTAACACTTCAAGGAGTCTTAGATCACGAATTGGTCAGACCAAAAATTTCATAGAAATTCTGAAAAAAACATTTTTTTCGACAACGATATCTTACGAACGAATCAACCGATTTTGACCAGACCAGTGGATTTTTGAGGTCAAGAGCTGATTAGTTTTTAGAATTTATCGGTGAAGCGGTTTAAAAGTTATTCCAAAAAAGTGAATTTTTGGAAATTTAATTTTCGAGATTTCTCAAAATTGATTGACTCAAATTTTTTGAACTAGAATCAGAAACCTAAGGGTAATAAAACTCTTTGGAACGCCGCTTAGTTTGATCGAATCAGATAAGCCGTTCAAAAGTTGCGAGCGATTTACATACACACACACACACACACACACACACACACAAAAGCTGCGATGGAAACGGTCAAGCCGTTTAAAAGTAATTAGAAGGTCACATACAGACATACGGACATAATCACGAAAACATTCAAGGAAGCTTCCTAGGACCTCAAAACGTCAAGATCTGATGAAAACTTGATTTTCGAAAAACGTGGTAAAACCAATAACTTCCCGATTTTTGAAAATTTTTAATTTTCTTAGCGGGAAGTTAAAAGAATTATTATTAACTTCTACGAAAGCGTAGAAAATTTTAAACAATTAGTGGATATGAAAGATTTTAAATCTATGAAAGATTGTAATGGTCATTGAACCAGAGCACAAAAAAAGGTAGTTTTATGTAATTTGAAAGAATTATACCAAAATTTCGAAGCAAAGTATGATTCAGTAACAATTGGATTCTCTAAATTTGCGAATTCACTGTAAATCCAAGTGTTTTAAAAGTGACTATAATGGGCATTTAACATAGGAAATTAAAACACGTGGAAGTGTTTTAAAAGTGACTACAATGCTTCAAGATAGAAACAAAACACCTTAAGTGTGTTTTGTTGAAACACTTGGATTTACAGTGTTTGAGGCCTACTCATTATACTCTTGCTGGAAGTAATGGTGCACATATTGTATGTGTATTAGGGCGTTTCAAAAAAAAAAAAATTTTTTTTTTTTTCTTGGAACCAGGCTCAAAAGTTTCGTTTAGATGCCAAAATAGGTCTGTGAAAATATGAGCCCTTAATATTAATATTAAGGTTGTCCGCCGCGCACTTTTCGATTTCCCATAAGAATAACACAGGAAAAAAGTTTTTTTTTTGTTCTGATTTTTGTAACTAATGAACCATCGATTGCTTTGGAATTTTGATTAAATACTGGTATGATTCATTGAATTTTTATAAAGTTTGTATGATTGATTTTATCTTGGTATCTTTTTGTTATTTAGGTATTCACAAAGGAACTTGTGTTTTAATCGAAAAAGAACTTGGCAGAAAATTAGTATGGCTTCCATGTCGCCATCACATAATGGAGATTATTTTGAGAGGAGTTTTTGAAGTTCTTTGGAAGACGACATCGGGTCCTAACGTTCCAATATTTGTTAGATTTAAAAAATTCTGGGACGAAGTTGATCAATCCAAGTATAAAAGTGGAATTGAGGATGAAACTGTAGCAAATACTTTAATAGAAAAAAAAGCTGAAATTGTTACTTTCATTAACAACTGCCTACAGGTACAAATGGTTTATTACTCTTATTGAGACTTTTAAATCTTTAAATTACAATTGATTAATTTGTTGTTTTTTTTTTTTTTTAGATGTCACAGCCTCGAGATGATTATCAAGAACTTTTACTCCTATGTTTAGTGTTCCTTGATAGTTTTTATAAAAAATCATTTTCTTTTAAATGACCTGGTGCCATGCACCATGCGCGATGGATGTCTAAGGCTATTTACAGCTTGAAAATATTTTTATTTCGTGATCAGTTTAAACTTTCAGATCCAGAAAAGAACAATTTACGCAGAATTTGTATTTTTGTGATTTTATTTTATATCAAAGTATGGTATAATTCAACTTCTGCTATCCAAGCACCAAACAATGACTTAGAATTTATGAAGGATTTGATTCATTCTAAAAAAATTGATTCGCCACTGTTACAACGAGCTTGTCAGAAAATGATGGAACACTTGTGGTATTTAAATGAAGAATTGACCACAATCTCATTATTTGACGACAATGAACGAGGTGTTGCTTTGATTGAGGAATACAACAATTACCTCACAAAAGATGAGCAACAACTGCAATACTTATTGCAAGTAGTTCGCGAACATCGGCAGAGATATCCCAATTACAATAAGACAACTCTTCAACAAGATTAATTTCATGTAAATGTGTAAAAATCATTTTTAGACAAAAAAAATTCATATTTATGAAAAGTAATACATTTTTAATTTGTTATAAGTTTTAAGGAATTAATATATAATATTTATTAGTCATGAATACATACATGTTAAATAAATTCACTTGTCTGTTGGTCTGAATTAAGAAAACGCAAAAATACGAACAACTCTTCAGACCATGAATAAAATTTAACATATTTTTATGTGCAATCTATTTAAAAATGATTTTTCAATAAAATTACAGCAATCTTTAATGACAAAAGATAATAGTTTTATTTTTTTAAACTCCAAGACCTTAGAAATAAATTTTCAATTCATTTTAAGACCTTGAAACTAATAAAATTCGGAGGATTATAAAGAAAACGGCTAAATTGATAATGAATTTAACTTTAACCTTGAATAACTTTTGAATGAGTTGAGTAATCGAAAAATGATTTCAGAGCTTTTTTGTGGAGCGTTCAATTCTCTACAAAAATATTTCATCAAAATTCCAAAGCAATCGATGGTTCATTAGTTACAAAAATCAGAACAAAAAAAAAACTTTTTTCCTGTGTTATTCTTATGGGAAATCGAAAAATGCGCGGCGGACAACCTTAATATTAATATTAAGGGCTCATATTTTCACAGACCTATTTTGGCATCTAAACGAAACTTTTGAGCCTGGTTCCAAGAAAAAAAAAAAAATTTTTTTTTTTTTGAAACGCCCTAATGTGTATGTACTATTCACCAAAATGTAAAATTAATACTAGAAGTTAATTGAATATTAAATATTTTTTACGATTATACTTGGCTAAGTTATTAGTTTGATTCCATTTTCTTATTGAGGATATAATTTTCCAAAATTTTCGAGAAATACTGATTGGATTATGGAAACTCAACCAATTTATAAAAATTTATTAAATAAATTGGTTTGTAATAATCCAACGGAATCGTGTTTCTTCAGAAGTTGTAATATATCTTCAAACAATGAAGAAATCATTAATTACTTTCATGCATTGCTCAAGGAATCGGATGTAAATGAAATCGAATATAAAATGAGGACATCAACCGATCGATGAATCATTGTAAACGTTATTTCAGATTCTGAAGACTTTACTGATACCTTAGCGACGCAACTCAATAAACCTTAAAAAACATGATTTCATAGCGAAAATACAAAGTCGGTTCTTCTCTAATGTGAAATTAAATTTGAAGAGGGGCGAATTTGCGGTAGTTTTTGTCTTTGTTGAAAACTATGCATTCGTTATGCAGGAAACTGCATTTTTTGCGACTGTCCATGGCAAAGGACCATGCGACGGGCTTGCAGGTTCAGTAAAACGACATGCTGCTAGAGCTTCATTACAAATGGAAAATAAAAAACATAAACTGAGACCACAAGATTTGCATTTCTGGGCAATCAAGAATTTTACAGGCGTTGATTTTACTTTCATAATGAATGATGATTATTTAGACAAAAAAAATAAGATAGACGTACGATATTCTTCGTTAAAATCGGTAAAGGGTACACAGACATTGCACACTTTTTTACCGATAAATGATGAAATTGGATATGCTTTTATTAAAACTGTATCAACATCTGAAAAAAGTTCAAAATTAAAGTACTTTAATTATAAAGATTTTACGTTTAATTTAATTGTGATTGAACAAAAAATATGCACATTGTGAAAACCATATATTTTGTGGAAAAAACTCTGATCTTTCAGAAAAAAAAAAGTCAAATTGGAAGTACCTTGCGCTGCACATCGAGTAAAATCAATTTTTCCACTTTAATTGGATTTTAAAGGGTCTTCTGATGTGTTTATGATAAACTAGATATTTTCATTCAAAAGCTGAGAATTTTTCCCACAAGATACGATTTTCCGTGGATTTTAATATAAAAGTTTTCCTCATCAGAAAAATTAATAAAAAAAGTTAGAAAAAATTTTATTTCAAAATTTCAAAACATTATAACTCCAGAACCGCTGCATATTAAGAGTTGAAACTTACAGAGAATTTTTTTCTTATTATAGAGAGTACCTCCACAAATTTTAAACACAATCCGCGAGGGTCGCCTCGTAAAAATGTACTTATTTGGAGGAATGACCCATATATGTACATGTATATTGGTTAAAATTAGTGTCATGCGACCGGCAATTTCTTACTTCTACAGCATATCACAAAACTTTCTTTTTTTTTTTCTTACACATAACGTACTCTTAATTCATTTCTACTTGTAAGTAGTTTTTTTCGGAAAACATTGCATTCTTTTAGTCGCAAAACTTTGAGAGCCGATAGAAATTCGACTAAAAAGTTGGCCTAAAATTGGTTAAATTAAGTTAAAAATTAACAGAATAAAATAGCAGCTCCAATATTTACCAAGAATCAAATTTTCTTATTTCTCAAGCAACTCTCTCATAACTTTCGAACGCTTTGACTAATCCAAACACGGCTGGCGGCATTAGAAAGGGTTTCATTATTCTTAGTTTTCATGTAATTTCATATCAGTTTGTTTGGAGAGATTCGTAGAAATCGCAAAAATGAAAATTTCAAAAAAAATATTTTCATTCGAATAACTTCTTGACTTTTATATTGATCTTAACCTCATATTCGTTTAACAAATGAGTCGTTGTCAAAGAATTTTAGATAAAGAACATTTTTTTTTTTTTTTTAATTACAAAAGTTCAAAAACAACGTTAAGTTCCAGCCTGTAGGGTCAACAATTTTTCAGATTTTTTTATTAGCAATTGTTTCTAATTACATGAATAATGTTTTTGCAAGTAAATTACAAAAACATCCGAGCAGAAAAACTTCTTGAACAATCGTTGACTTTTTTCAAAGTATTACTAAATTCTTTTTTAATATTTCTAAGTATATTACGTGTTAATCGAGTATAGCTAACGGAAAATGATGCTTCTCATAATGGTATACTTACACGTAATCAAAATATACTCAGTATACAAAAATGTTTACGGTGAGCACCTTGATATCTGATATGAAAGAAGTAAAAGACGGTGCTACCTTCTGAGTTATAATAATCTATAAAAGCTGCTGGTGGCGATGTCGAGGAGCACCGAAGCAGCCATGCTGTCAGAAAGGCATGCGCCACCCACCATGTCTACAGGACCACGATCGTTAATCAAATCCAGTGGGACTGAAGCTTCCAAAGTACCGATCTACAGGTATGAGCATCACTCTTTTCTTTTCCAATTCTTTTATATTCTAAGGCTGACTTGAATTTTGCTAACGAACTGAAAGAACGTTAAAATAACTTTTTTTAGAACCTCAAATTACTTTCTGTAAAAGTGTTATGCCTGCAACAAACCTCATTTTTTTATTATTTCATGTATTAATTCCGTCAATGGATTAATATAATTTTACAAGTATTTTTTTTTATAAGTCTTATTTTAGAATACAAATTTGGTAATTAAAATCACGTCGAAGAAAAATTCATGTTAATTAATTTATTTCGTTATAGACAATTTTACTTCAAAGAATTATAAGACAGGTTGATAGTTAGTTCATATACTAATATAATTATTCATTTCATAAAAAATTTAAAAAAAAATTATAGACTAAATATTCGAATTCTCAGTAATAAATCATTTTGATGGTACCATTTTCTTTAATTAAACGGTGCACTACACATAGCGACTTATTATTTATTCATGTTCGACCCAAATATATGCACATCGCAAAAAGTATGTATTGTATTGGAAATATTCTAGAATTGGAAAAAAAAATGTCATCAGTCATTGAACCTGCAACAAAAGATTAGGTAGTAAAAGTTAGTATGTTTTCATTCAATTTTTTTTTTTTCATGAGAAACTATTGTTTTGTATTTTTATTGAAATCGTTTGCATTACTGAAAAAATTAAAACTGTTGAATAGCGATCATAGATAACATGAGTCTATTAAACAGTTTATTGAGGACACAAATAATTAATAAATGTCTTTGTTTATAGAAAGAAAGCAAGCGTTCACAAAATAATATATCAATCAGCGAAAGTCACTTCATATATAAGAACAATTTCATTTTATAGCATGATCCATACATAAACATTTTTTTTGTTTTTAAGGTTTCATAATTTCTTCAGAGAGTATATGTCGCATGAAGAAATTTTATTTCAGGCAATTCATTTAGTAACAATAAATATTTATATTTAGATTTTCGAAAAAAAAATTCTAATAAATCTCAGATATTTTACTGTCAAACAAATTCAATTTTCTATTAGCCTACGGTCACTAATTAAAATTACAAAAAAAAATTTTTCAAGTGATTTTCTAATTTGTTTGAAGAATTTTACATAGCATACTGCTGAAAACTCATAGAAATAATATTTTTCGTTGCAGCCATGACATATTTCAATTTTCGTGGTCAATATTTAATAGAATATTCAATATAAATCGATGAGAACACTTTATTTTACTTCCATATTTCGACTAAAGGATATGCAAAAGATTTGCTGTTTTGTTTTTAAATGCTGTTTAAAAATTTAATACCACAAAAATGTTCATGATTCATATCAATTACTACATAGCTTATAGATTTTGTGAGGCTTACCTAATTTTTCATGAAACTTATGTATCATGTTTGAATTATATATTCAGGGATTATGCGAAATTGAAAACAAATAAACAATGTCAATGCCTTAAAATATGCGATTACACAGTAAAAAATTTTGCGTCATTGCGTCAAAAAATTTAGTGTTAAAAATTTTTATGTTAAATATTTAACACTTTTTTCTGTTGATTTAATATAATAAATGTTAAATTTACACATTAAAGTGTTAAATATTTAAAACAAAAATTTTTAACACTAAATTTTTTGACGCAATGGCGCAAAATTTTTTACTATGTAAGCTTAATCAGCTTAAAACGAATAGTTCTTGCTTCAAGTGAAATTTTATTAAACCAGAGTCTTTTGTTGATATTCGAATTTTCTAACTTGATTCGAGAATAGTATGTATGTCAAAATGATTTTTTTGATTTAAGAGTTTCATTTTAAATCGATCATATACTTATCAGCGTATATTCACTTATTAACATTATATTACATAAATGTAGAAATTATTATTAGAATCAAAATTTTAATAGTTTTGGACATTTATCTTTGCAGCTAACACAAGTATGAGTTCCCAAAATGGATTATTTCTTCACTCCGTACTCGTGGTGAGAAATGAATTTGATGTAATACGTGTAAAAAAAAAAAAAAAAAAAAAAGCGTAAAAATACAGTAGGGATATATAAGAAGAGAAAAGTAGTTGAAAAGGACAAAAGTAACCCTGACGAGGGTTGATGTTCTTCATTGGCAGGCGTGGCCACATGGATATCAGAAACACTGTGAATCGAGGGGTTTCCAAAAGCTCGTTGATTGGTTTGTAGTTTCAGCACCAACATCAAGCACAAGTTATTTTTAAGCCAACAAGAATTTCATTTTGTAGAAAATGCCGTAGTTTATATAATTATAGTTGTTATTATAGTATATAACTTCTCATGGATCTTTATTTTATATAAGCATCTTGCATAAAAAACATTCAACATATTTTTCTTACAAGCTTTGAAAACTTAGATAGTTCATATTTTAAAATTGCTTGTTCTAGTATTAGAAGAATAAGTAAAAAAAAATTTAATCCTTCAATTGAACAATCAAGCCCTGTCTGCAAAGAAATAAATTAAACCTGTTCATTTTGAAAATTTAAAATCTATAATAATTTGTTTGAATACTGTTTGGAGTGATTATAAAAAATTCATGGTTATATGATTATGGAAGAAAATTTATAATATCATGTTTCCAGCAATAAAAAAAAGTCGCATAAAAGTATACTGTCTTTATCGACAGTAGTGATTGATTTATGTTGAATAAGAAAGAACACTGAAGGCAAGAGATCAGCAGACAAGATAGGGTATGGCTTGCTAAATGATCGTGTTTGATAAACTTATCGAAGTTTTTAAAAATCTTTAAAATTTTTTGTTTGACTTAGACAATAAAATAGATAGATGATTGTTTTAGAATAATTTGTCACATAAAAAAAAAAAAATTTAGTTTATAAACATTACTAAAAAACAGAATAAATCGAAAATATTATGTATGTAGAGGGAAAGTTATACTTTTACTTATTTATCATCGTTAACTGTTACTCAAGGAGTTAGTTATTTCAATTTTCGATAGTATCTATTACTTATAACTTGGTCATCTCTGAAATAATAGAATTGGGAATTGTTTTATTATCATCTTAAATTATAAATTCATCATATTTCAGATCTACATAAATCAAGTATAAGAATCATGCATTCAAATGTGTGATTAGGAATAACCTTTTTTGATTTGCTGTATTTTTATTTACATTAATTTTTTTTCTATGTTTATGTTTATGAATATAGTTTAAACCTGAGTAAATCATTGTATTAAATTCTTATAACGCCACAAAGGTTTTAACAATAAAAATCATATTGTCAACATTTGTTTATTGTAATTTCAAAACTCCATTTCTCTAACTACTAAATCATTGTAATGATTTTCATTGTCTGTATACAAGAATTAAATCCACAAATTCTTGGTAAAAATGTTTATACATTGTTTTGTAGTCGTAATTAATGAAATTACAATTGTTTTTTTATTGAAACAGAATATTTTACAAATATATGAGAAAGATCGTCTATTTGATGGTAGATAATACAATAAGTGAATAACGTAAACTTAAAATCTAAACGTATACGCATAATAAAACAAGTGTATACCCCATTTCTTTTTACTCTTTTCAAAATATCTTTCAAAGTGGTGATATAGTATATTTAAAATCTCACATTAACTTACAAATGTTCAACAGAGTCATATGAGGGCCAAAATAATTTATGCTCTGTACATTCTATGTATAAATGAAGTGTATTAAATTACTTCAATGTCACAAAGTCTCATCAAAACTACACGGAAAAAAAAGTGATACAAATTTTACGTCAGGTGATGCTATATTCGGTTCACTAGTATAGAAAATGCTGTATCATAGTATAGTTAAGTATAGGTTATAATACATTAGATACAAAATTAGCGTCTACAGTGATACAAATTTTACATCACCTTTTTTTTCCGTGTAGCTTAAATTTTTAAACCAGCCTAACGTTTTCTTTAATAAATTTCTTCAAAAATCTTACGATTGGATTTAGTCTCATGGTGAAAGTTATCAGAAATTTTATCGTATTATGTTTTCCGGGTTAAGGAAGTTCAAAAAATAGTATTGATTCAAAAGTTGATGTATATATGGATGTGTGTGAGATGTAAAACGCGGCTTGTCATCGCGATAACTTGAGAAATTCGTGGATATTTCTATAGAACTTGGCGCCTTCTTTATCAAGCGATTATCTCCGAATAGTACAAAGATGAGTGACATGTACTGTTTAATTTAGTAATGGAGTAGAAATTTTCAAAATAGCAAAATTTGTTATTTTCGTGACTTTTTTGATGGAAAAACTTTTGATTAAAAATAAAGATTCACGTTAATTATGATTTATAATTCTAAAAAAAGTTTTACTTTATAATAACTCCTGAAGCTCTTGGTCAGGTAGTTTTTTCTGACTCCGTAATTTTTTTGTATTTTAAAAATCGCAGAGAATACCCAAATCTCTATTAAAGTCGAAAAATTCTTCCAAAAGATATTGAAGCTTGAATATCTCAAATGTGCATCTCTTCACAATGATTATTTTTTACGCTCATACCTATTATAAACCCGAAAAGCTTCAAAATGGATCACATTTTAATTTTTAAGCTTAAACAACTCAAGTACTTGTGAGTTCAAGAGTGATTGTGAACGAAAAATTCATCAAAATTTTTTTCTCCTATCATTTCTGACTTTTTTCGGATAGCTTTTTGGTTACAAGTTATCTTTTTATGACAAGAAAAATTCATTATAAACCACATCAAAATCGGTTGATTCATTCAGAATGTATCGCAATTTAAAATTCTTAAAACGTATTTTACCAATAAAACTATCAAATTTCACTAGTACAACTACAATATTTTCAAGTTTGAAGAGCTTGGAATGTGTGAGAATTTTATTTATAAAATCGGAAAGCTCGAAACATCCTAATAATAACATGTTTTTGAACTTTTTAACATAAAACGATAATAAAGGAATAAATAAAGGATCAATATTTCTAAGTGATGTGATAAAGCTGTATTTTCATCCCAAAATAACATTATATAATGCTTTCAAAAAAATCAACTTTTTTCACTATGTTAGTGGCACTTTGAATAAACATTTTCCGAGTTCTCAATAATAAATGTTTAGTAGCTTGAATTTAAAGTTGATGTTCTATACACTGAAGTTAATATTCAGAAAATTTAACGTCTCAAAAGTTAATATAAAACAATTAGAGTACAACATCTTAAAGTACTTATGAAGTATCAAAAAGATTACTGAAGCCTCAGATTTACTTTCTGAATACTTAAATTGAAAAGCACTAAAATATGCCATATTTAATATTGTTTATATGATTTTTATATCGAAACCTGTTGTTGTTAAACCAAGTTGCTAATTTATACTATTTTTTAATGTACAATATATGGTTTAATATACTTTTCTGCGCGTATATACTGAAAAATAGATTTAATGGAATATATACATAAATATACAAAATTGAGATGAAAATATTAAACACAAACTTTTTAATTCAGTGACAGTGAAAATTGAGTACTTAGTGACAAAGTTAATTACTGCAATCAATTTTTTGTTAATACTTGATAAAATAACAAACTAAAATTAAATATATCGTCAGTAATATTAATGTATATCATAATAAAACAGCAAATCATTTTCGCTTGAATAATTGAATAGTAAACCCAAAAAATAGTAAATACAAAGGTAAAATATACGGAGTAAAATCCTTGTAAAGTCACTCAATTGAACGATTCTATAACAAAATATAAAAGTAAAAGTAAATTACCTACTTAGCATGTAAAAAAAAAGTCAAACTGGATTCCCATAGCTAGTGCTACGCGCAAAAAGAATAATGTACATGCTTAAGTTTTTTCTGTCAGAAGATCTGTAAAAGAATTTCTGTCAAATAGAAGATAAGAAATTTCCAACATACCTCAAAAATTTGACGAATTTACAACCTTTAAATAATAAAGACTATAATCAAGCGGAACATCTTTTTAGCATAACAGAAGAATAGGCTAGCGTATAATAGTAGTAGCCGAGTTGCCGCTTATTGGGAAAGGGTTAAGAATTAGCTTACAGTAGCGATGGGGTTACTACTGCTGCTTTTGACATTACTACGGCCACTGTTGCCAGTTCCAGCCGGAACATGCCTGATTTATAGCTGTGCGAATCGAATTTTCGTCTACGTTGATGGTCGAAAATACTTGCCAGTAACAAACAAATATCGAATTTTTCTAGTAATAACAAAAATCGTATTTTCCTTTAAAGGATAAATTGCAACAAATAGTATTTTTTTTTTCTTATACACTGATAAAAGGATTTCTTAGTATTTAAAAAGATTTCTTTGTATTTAAGAAATCATTTCTTAAGCATCATTTCTTAGTATTAAAAAAATATTTCTTAGTATTTAAGAAATATTTTTTAGATACTAAGAAATGTTTTTTTAAACACTAAGAAATGATTTCATAAATACAAAGAAATCTTCTTAAATGCTAAGAAATCCTTTTATCAGTGTATATATTTAGTAAACGGTATCGCTCGATATAAGATAATAAAAATTATATAATTGTATTCATCTTTGTCATCATTATTATGAATATTTTCACCCCTCGATTAAATTGAAAAAAAAAAAAAAAAAAAAAAAAAAAAAAACAATGAAGTTAATCCTAGGCTAACCTATTTTCTTGTTTTGCTGTATGTGTATTGCTACAACACTTTATTAAGTTAGTCATCTATTAGTTACTTTTAATTAAGCTTGTAAGATAACATCATGAAAATATTATCTTAATATTTGTGTCTTAGATCGAAAACAACTACTTAAAATGATTGTGTGAGATAAGTTTGAATGATAATATTTATATTATTTCAGATATATATGTATACCTTGTACTGAATATTTTACCATGTCTAAGATGATAGAAATCCCTAAGGGTAAACTGATTGTTACCCGCCCACAGTTGGTATTGGGTATTGAACTTTTCTCTCATTTTTACAGTCACTTTAGATTTAAGCTGTCAAATTAACAATAAATACCTCAAATAGCTGCTTCTCCAAAGGTTGTGATGAGAATAAGTCCCAATGAGTTGTAAAATATTAGAATCGTTACGGTAAGACGGCTAAAATTATTTTCTTTGTGTACTTTTTAATACATTGTTTTTTGTCACAACCTTGTATGAATTTATGAAGAACAAAACATTTCATGTTTCTGGTATTTATTTACGAAGCTAAGACTAGAAACCAAAAACAAATCAAATTATGAAAGAGGTTCTTATTAAAAAAAAATAAAACAATTATCATGAAATTTGAATTGAATAAGCAATGTAATAAAAATTTTTTTCAATGTAAATACCGTGTACTACAAAGATATATGTTCCAATACATCTTAAAATTCGATTCGTGATTATCACCATGTTTAAGAAGTGAATTGATCGCAATTTTTGTTCACATATAATAGATATTTAAGCGTATACTTTAAGCGATGAATAATCTCATCTTGAAGTAAAATCAAAATGACCTGAACAAATTTTAACAATACAAAAATCCATTAATCTTGATACACGTTGCTTTATATGTCAAAAAGTTTAAAACTTTGTAAAGGCATTAAACTAGATAGCTATTTACTCTTTTATATTTGCTATTACTATTTCGTATCCGTTAATTTAACTGTTTATTTAAGTCTCTAAATCTCACAATCAATGGAAATCTTTTTTTTTTCATTTGTAGACAAGGCATGGGTGTACTAGACTTGTGCAATTGTAAATTAAAAAATTCTCAATATAAAAAATAAATTGTATTATTATTGTTGCATAAAAATTCTTTAACTTTAACCTAATGAGTAAGCTATGATCACTTCATTGTTCAATTTTTTCTAAAAATTTGAAAAAGTCAATAAATTTGCATGCTCTTATATTTTTATAAAGATATTATAGTAAGTTCAATAAAATTACTATACAATGGAAAATAGAATTATTCTATGCTTTTGTCCTGTCAGGATTAAAATAATTAAAATAAATGTATTGGATACATTCACACAAAAAAGCTTGATGCGTATACTAAAGTAATTAGCTCGTCCAGTTACAAAGTAGGTCAAGTATCAGCAGGGGTTAGGACCCTTGTAGAAGCGATGAGCAACATTTTGCAGTTTTAGAACTGTCAACGAGTTTATCCTTAGTTGAAGGGCGCTAAATGGTAATTATTCTTTAAACTATGAAAAGAAATTTTTTTGACCTTAACCTGGTTCCAAGTAGACAAGATTTTTAAAAACATGACACACTAACGCTCGTCAACGGCACGTTTTTTTTTTGACGTTTGTAAAAAGTTACATTTTGTCCAGAGTCATATAGTTTGACCTCCAAGTAATTGAAAATGGGCATCACAGTGACACAGTCTTTAGTATACTTCTTAGATGTTCTCTTTTTAAGCATATTTCAACTCACACAGAAATATGTTTCTAAAATCGAAAAGGTTATTAGTTATTCATAGAACTAAATCGATGACGAGGCATGTCATTTTTTTTCAAAGAAAGCTATATGTTCTTGAGAAGAAAAAAAATGTGTAGAAAAAGAGTGAAGCAATTAATTTTTTCTTTCATATAAAAATAAAAATGAATTAAAAATTATAAAAAAAAAAGCTGACTCGATATTTTATATTAAATATTAAAGAATTAAATAAGAACTCATTACGGCAAATATTCTTGAATTTTAAATGTAATAATTCATGAATAAACAAAAATCATATTATTTTCAAACTTTTGAAGCTTCAATTTTGAGATTATTCCAACAATACTCTATGAATTTAAAAGGATAAGAATTTTTTGAAAATAGGAAAATTCACTAATTAGCAGTCATAAATATATCTTTATAATTATTGATATCTTTTACTATTTTCCACGAAAAAAAAAATTTATTTGAATCAAGTAATTAATTTTTAAGAATTTCATGTTCTTGATTTGAGTAGAAAAATTCTTAAACTAAGAAATTTTTCTTATTTGAAGTAAATTTAACTTAATTCAAGATTTTTTTGTCTAGATCCAAGACAATGAAACTCATCAAAATTATTTTCTTGGTTTAAACATTTTTCTCTTGATTCAAGTTAATTTTTTTTTTTTTGTGTAGTTTCAGAGTGAAAGCCCTAAAGATTTAAAGCTGTCGGACCGAAAAATCTCAAAAATGAAATTTATAGCATTTATAGCTGTAAACTCTTCAAGAAAAACTTGTTTTTTAATTAAATTAAGTTTGAATTATATCAGTTTAAATAAATAAAAGTTGTACTTTATTTGGAAATTTGTTTAGTAATCTTATGAAAGTTGTAATTTCGTCAATAATTTTATAAGCGTAGAAAAGTAAACAAAAATATAAATTTTTTTTAATCTATACTAATATTATAAGGAGGAAAGATTTGATTGTTTGTTTGTTTGTTTGCATTGAATAGGTTCCGAAACTACTGAACCGATTTGAAAAATTCTTTCACTGTTGGGAAGCTACACTATCTCCGAGTGACAGAGGCTCTACAAAATTTTCAAATTTTTGTCAAATATACTCGTGCAAAGCCGGGGAAGGCTGCTAGTACAAAAATAAATATGTGAAAAATATTAGCACAAATTGACTCAACTTATGTTATCATTACGCAAAATAGTAACCGATATTATCTAGACAAGCAATGTCAAATGCATAATTCCAGAAATAAGGGCAATTAGGAAATCCAAAATTCCAAAAATTAGGAAATTTTTGGTGTCACCCCGATTTTCGAAGATCGAATTCTCATCAGATCACGTTTTGAGGTCTTACATCTCTTTCCTGACTATTTTTCCAAGATGTCTCTATTAATTATATGGAAACAGTTCATTATTGGAATCGTTCGTATAACAATAATCAGAAAAAGTTTCAATATCAATCAAATATTTATGTCAAATATACTGTATGTCGCGAAGGATGAAATACCCTAGATTTTTCCTAATTTTTTCAAAACTTATTTTTATCAGTGAATAATTAGCGTTGGGAAGATTAAAAAAAGTAATTTATAGCATAAAAAATTGGTTGATTATTACATTATTACTATATTTGCACATAAAAAATTTAAACAGTTCCTCCGATATTAATTAAAATTTTTTCTGAGAATTTTTACTTTTCTCATATTCTAACTACATATGTCAACCATTTTGTAATAATTTATTTTAATTCTTTCTCTACTTGTGAATAATGAATAACCGTATTTAATTGATATTTTAACGTAAAATTTACATTATAAGAAAACTTTAAACGAATCTATAATATTTCGATCGGTTTGCTTTCATTTATTGACATGATAAGTTAACGAAATCTTTGGTTTAGTCACAGGATATCCACAGATTCTTTAAATGGTTTATTCCTATGTATTAGTGATGTATCAAGGGACAGGAAGCATCTCTCTAGAGATTCCGATTCGTGCTCCCTGTCGGCGTTGGTCTCACTAGGTGATCTTATGACTCAGCACTAAAGGAATCCTCTCGAGACTCATCTTTCTCATATAATGATCCTTTTTCAAATTTGCAAGGCTTTTTGTTAAACAGTAAGGAACATCTCAACATGTATGTTCAACGTATTCATAGAAATAGTTACAGTATAACACAAAAATACGTGCATAAAATTTAATCCAAGTGTTTATAAATGTTAAAAATTATTATTCAAAAGTATAAATGAAATTCAAATCATAGATCTATACGAGCATTTAATACTTTGTCAAAATATTGATATTTTGTCAAAAAGAAAGTAACAAAAGGAATTGATCTGTGACTTAATTTTTTTTTAATCTTTACGAATGATCTCAAGTCAATATTCTTAAATAATTTTCAACAAAAATTAAATAAGCTTTTACTGTAATATATTTTGACATAAAATTTAAAAAACTTTTACTATAAATTACAAGAGTTAACAAATTAACAATTCAGATTTCAATCTCTTCATTTATATTTTCCAACGGAATAACAATAATTCACCTACAGACACTATATATATATATATATATATATATATATATATATATAGGGGAAGGGGAGGCAAAATGGGGTACTGAAGAAACCGTTATGATTTTAAGGACTTAAATATGCTGATTTTCCTCGTTTTTATTCGCAATTGAAGGAAAATAATCAAATTTTAAGTTGCCGAGAAAAAAAATTTTTTTATTTTGCGGACAAAATGGGGTACCCCCTAAAAAAGTGAAGAAAAAAATTTCAAAGCTTTGTAGTAATTTTTGACGGGTTTCGCTTGAGTAAAAATATTATCAAGATAAAAAAAAGAGTTCTCTTGAGAAGATTCTAGTTTTTGGATCTCCCGGTGAAAAATTTTTTAGACTCATAGTTCTCGTGCAATTCCAAGCAATAGCATGAAAAAAAAGATTCGTAATTTTTTTGCACTCTCTTTCTTGGTTTAGGGATTCAGGAAAATTTTTTCAAGTTGAATAATCTGGTAGGCCTAAAAATCTTACTTTATAAATTGAATATCTCACAAGTGCACCAAATGATTTTGAAGAAATTGGCGGCCTCTGACACAGTTTTCTGAGCATTGGTAGTTAAATTGTGACATTAAAAATTTCGAAGCTATTTGAAAAGACACTCTTTAAGAATGGTTACACAGAAAAAAAGGTTCACTTGAGCTAAAAAAATATATTTTTTCCTAATTATTTTCTTGAACGAAAAAAAAAATTTCTTTTGACAAGAAATTACACTTATTCCAATAACAAAATTAATTCTCTTGTTTTAAGAAATACATATCTTGATATAAGAAAAGTAGGAAAACGGTTCACCCTAAAGGCCATCCCTGCAACTTCCCGCTAATTCCATAACTGAGGGTTTAAAATTGTACTTATGATATTTTTGAGATTTTTTAGCTCAAAATATAATTTATTGATATTTTGAGCTCACTGAATTCGGAGAGATAATATTTTGATACATTTGAACTCTCCCAGCTCAAAAGTCTGATAGAAGTTTCATAGAACACTATTTGGATTTTTCAAATCGCAATAACTTTTGAATGGATCAACCGATTTTTACGCGGTTGACGGCATTCGACGCAGTTTTATCATCCTCATAAGTGATTTTCAAGTTTTAATTGATCGAACCAAAAATTTCAGAGTAATCCCGAAAAAACACTTTTTTCGGGTTTCTTTCGTTCACCATATCTCTCGCACCAATCAACCGATTTTGACCAG
>JZSA01002137.1:0-84036 GCA_000956155.1 Cotesia vestalis
CACACACACAAACACACACACACACACACACAGACATACGGATATCATCGCAGGAATAGTCAGGACAGTTTCTTGGGGACTCAAAACGTCGAGATCTGGTGAGAACTCGATTCTTGAAAAACGGGGTGAAACCAATAACTTCCCGATTTTTGAAAATTTTCAATTTTCTTAGCGGGAAGTAAAGAATTTATTTGAGTCAAGAAAATCTTCTTGTTTTAAGAAAATTTAGCTTCTTGCTCCAAAAAATTTTGTTCTTGATAGAAGTAAATTTTCTTGCCTTGAGAAAATTTCTGCCTTATTCCAAAAAATTAAATATCTCGATAGTAAATTTTTATTAATATTTTTATTGACTAACATGTCAAATTGGGAAATCAAATAATATTGGATCATTTTTTTTTCATTCAACATGTGAAATTGCACGCTAAAATAATATAAAATGGGTATCAAATATTCAAGAGAAAAATTTTCACAAGGTAAAAATAAGTGGTGCTACTTCTCTAAAGTATTCAAAATTCTTGATCAAATATAAAAATTTATGGTATCAAGTATTTACGATAATTTGAATTAAGAAAAAATTACTTCCACCAAGAATAGAATTTCAAGAAACATTTTTACTTCGGTCAAAACAACTTCGGTCTTCCGTCAGGCTTATCCTGATGTTACATCCATCAAGAGCTTTCATTTGAGTACTTACATAGGGTTAATATAAAATTCTCTCCGTGTACAGGTATTAGTCAATTCAATAATAAAAAGACTATTCGGCAGCCAAAATGAAAGTAGATTTTAGTTTGATTTATTCCATAGTGAATTGATGGATAGTAAAACTATTAACGGCGTAAATAAAAATAGATGTTAATTGAAAACAAAAAAGACAAAATGAATGGAACAAAATCACCACAAAAATGAGGTAATCATAGGCTTACGTCAACAGAAATGCGTGTAAATTGAAGCTCATTTCATGGGCTTTCATATGAACTTTACATAAAGTCGATAAGTTGTCCAAATCTATAGTTTTTTAGGGAGTAGTGGAACAGTGTGATTTTTTTAACAATGAAAATTTCAAAATGCTGTCGTTTTTAAACTTATTGACCAATTAAGCTCATCTTCGTAATCGTTCAAAGTGTAAATAGAATGAGTTTCATCAAGACACATCACGAATTGTAGATTATCGTCATGACAAGGCACGTTATATCGTATAAATGTACAAACATACAGATATATAAATACATACAAACTTTTTAACTAATGATGTTTTCTTAACAAGCTCGACAAGTTGAATCAGAAAATAGCGAAATTTACGACAGGAGGACAAATGCAATAGTGAGATTTCTATGAAATCCACTACTAAAAAATTTTATATTCGTACAATGATAAAAAAATCAACTTGACTCAAGAGCCAAAATCTTGAACCAAGAATACCATCTTGAAAAAAATGATTTCCTTGAGTCAAGAGAATAAATTCTTGAGTTAAGAAATTATTCTTGGTCTAAGAAAATTCTCTTATTTCAAGAATTTATTCTCTTGACTCAAGAAAATGATTTTCTTTAAAATGGTATTCTTGGTTCAAGATTTTGGCTCTTGAGTCAAGTTAATTTTCTTATCAGTGTATAATGAATTAAACCTAATATATAATTATCTTATACTATAAATAAGGCTATATCATGAAATCATAGTTTCATTAATTAATTTTTATTAATGTAATAATCATACCAAATTATTAGGAAATTTCTAAATATTCCGAAACAAAAATAAGAACTCGTGTGTAACACTAAAACAAAATATTATTAAGAAGTATTCTTCGGATTTTTTTAAATAAGTAATATTCCCGGTATGTGCACTTCTAGATAAACTGTATGTTCTTTTTCAATCAAAATATTAAAAAAAAAAAAAAAAACTAATCTAATGCATGAAATAAAACAGATACAAATAAATTATAGATGTTGATTTCATAATTAACGGTTTATTTGGTATGTAAAAACAAAATAGTGGAATAGTTGTTTCACCCATAAAAAAAAAAAAAAAAATAAATAAATAGAAAAATATATGAGTGAATAGGTGTGTATATCTATACATTTACGAGACACATATATACATTTATCGAGATCTCGAGTTGCGAAGGGCGGTAGTTGAAGCAAAAGGGGGTGTCATGCCAAGAGGCTTGGAGGAGTGATTGATTATCTTTCGCTGGATACGATGAGAAAAGGAGCGAAATACGGGAGCTAGAGCAAAAAGAAAAGGTAAGGGTCGCAAATATCGTATAAACCTTACATTTGAAAAGAGATAAAAAAAATCGTTTCGAAATACACAATGATGATAGAGCTGAAGAGGTTGCACCCTACGAAACGAAAAAAAGTCTCCCATTGTTTTTCTCTCATTTTATTTTCTCGGTTTCATCTCTCTAATATACGTACTTTTTTTCTTTTTCGTTCTCCACAATTGTCATCGATCTCTTCAAACTTCTTTTAAATTTAACAACTAGCCATACTTCTTATGTAAAGTAAAGGGTTGTGGATACAATACAAGAAAAAAAATAAATACCCTGAATATGGGATGAAACTGCTCAGAAATAAATTTAAAAAGCAGGTGATGCACATTCACTGTAATTATTTCTAATTTTTCACTCTAAACACGTACGGTTAAAATTGTGACTATGTATTCATTTTTATTTCTTTATAATCCTTAACAAGACAGTACTAAGAAATATATTATCATTTAACTCTGAAATAAAGTTCTTCATTTTTAAAATTTTATCTTGTATGGTTATTGGGATGATTTTCTAGCATATAAAACTGCAAGCTGCACGTGAAAAAATGTTGTTAACAGTTATGTATCTGCTCTCTAAATCCAAACTAGTGAAAATCACTGGAAATTAGTGATATATTCACTATTTCACAGTTGTAAGTATACCACTTGGTATACTTATAGCTGTGAAACAGTGAAATTCGACTGATTCATTTTAAGAGAGTGAGTAAATCAATATTACATACACTAAAGAAAATTCAAAATCTGAAATTCACTCCAAACTAACTCATACGTGATACGATTTTGAAAACTATTGTAAACCATAATTTTCATCTTACAAATAAAAATACAGACACATGTATGTCAATACAAGTTTATGCCCACGTCAGTTCAAAAGCCTAAATCTCTGTCTCTATTCTGTTAATAGAAAATGCAAACCAAAAATTGATTCCATTTGTTGTGAGTATTATAGGTAGTTTAGAAATTCTGTACCATCTACACGCTTTTCATCGTTGTCTTTTATTACTGCGAGTTCGATTCGTCGTCTGTTGCATGACTAAGCAATTTTATTTAGTGAATGCTGTGAGCTCATGTGCTGCATATAGGTAAAAATGAAACACAAATCCTTTCTCTCTTTGCTATTTAAACATGTTAAGTTAAAGTGATTTCAAAAAAATTTATAATTTGTTTATTTACTTTATTATTTTAAGAAAATATATTAGTTTGCGTCCAATCAATTTTTATTACATTAAAATTAATAAAGAAATTTTAATCTTTCATACTAAACAATTTTAAATTATTGAAAGTTCTGAAATAACTTATTCTTTACAAATTCAATGATTAAGTTGTGTTTTGTGTTTATGGTATTCTTTCAAATATGTTTTTCCAAGGAACTAAAGATTGGAATATATCTGACTCTGAATAATTGCTATACCTTCACTGTTGTGAAAATTAACATGATTAAAGAAGAAAACTTTTAAATAAAAAAAGTTATTTTCAAACGTCTTCAATGATACAGAAAATTTCTTGACTTTTGAGCCCGAGGATATCAAAATAACTTATAAATTATATTTTTGATCTCGAAGAGCTTGAAACGTCATAAGTGCAATTTTAAGCACCACGGTATGGAATTAGCGGGAAGTTGCAGGTATAGCCTTCAGGGTCAACCGATTTCCTAATTTTTTTTTTCATTGTTTATGTATTGCTTTTTCAAAATCAGAATTTTATACAATAAGAAAAATCTATTTATAATGGATACTGATTTTTCATTGTATAAAATATTTTTTTTTATTCCTTTAATCTCATTATGGTTCCTTTTACTACGATTAGATTATACGTGCTATTTATAATTACATGAATTTCATATCAATTTTATAACTAACTATATAATATCCACGTGCATATATACCTATATATAAGAATGAATAGTTGTTATTGGGTAGTACAAAGCAATGACTCGGGTCTATCTTTGCAATGACTTGCATTTTATAGGGTTCCGTTTTTGAGATCCCCTCATATACAAATTCTAACAGTTGACGTACTTGGCCGAGTTTGCGACTGCGGACGCTTTCTATAGAGTATATGTTCGATGTCATGATGGTCAAGGTAATGATTATAACATTGATTTCAAGTGTAAAAATATCGTTCGAGTTAATGTGAATAATATCAACTGTTATAAAATATTTATTGCTATTTTAGCTCTTACTTGAAAGTTTTGAATATTAACTTCACGAATTTTAAATCAATATATAAATGATTATTAAAGTGAAGAAAAAATGACTAAAAAGTAGTTTTGCCACCGTAGACTCCTTCTTTTTTCCTCAAAAAAAAATTAACATTATAGTAAAGTATTTTTTTAATTAAGCTAATGACCTATCCTATATTTACGCACACAAAAGAAGCTCATTAAGAACTGATCCTTGCTTTAAAAATTAACAAAAATATTAAAATATTTTATTATTAGAAACATTAAAATGAAACTGTAAGTTTGTAGGCGTGCTAGAAATTCAGAAAAATTGTAGAGATGTGACTGGAAGTAACCATAGGGATAGTGGTCCAGCGCCCTCAGAGCAGGGGTTGGCTGTATATCTTATAAAGGGTGGGGAATAAACTTAAAAGAGGGGAGAACTTACAGCAGCTAGAAGAGCCATTGTATACCTATGAGCTTCCATCCGAGTATGTTGGAGGGAGAGTAGTAACAAAACAGGGTTGTGATACGAGTCCGTATTCAAGCCCGAAGTTAACTGTAAAGAATTTTGATAATTTATTTCGTTTTAAAATTCATAGATTCAGTCAAACCTTAAAATAACGCGATATAACTGAAATCATTGTATTTCTGTAATCTCCAACAACTCCCGTTACTTGTAAAAATTTCGAATGTGTTATATAAATAAGTTTTTGTAAAGCTGCTGTGAAAATAATGAAAGCATCAATTTTATTTTTAATGATTTTGAATAAAATTACATATTGTGTTAGAACTAGCTTATATATGTTGCAACCGATTAAACCTTGGCTTGTAGAGAAGTTATTGCACCTGCCGCAACAGCGCTGAGGCGCCACTCATGAACTGCATGCGTGCCAGTTATCCATCATGGTTGCAGACGTAGCTCTTTTCTCATTGGTTGAATGTGGTCACGAGGTATGGTAATTTGTGTTCAGTGGGCGGGAACCGACTGGCTTCATGTGGCGTTCACTACATGTACGATGTTGTGGGGATCTCGGTGTGGAATATCGTAAACTAACTGATGACGAGTTACTGGAATGAGTGGCTGCATTTCAAGCTTTCAGTGATTTTTATCGCCAATATTTACATGACTGCATATTAAACGATAAACATTTTGTATAATACAGGTTAAAAATAAGCTCATAGTGAAATAATGACTAAAAGTGTTGTGTTGTGCTTTATCATGTAAAACAAAATGTGTTAAAATAACTGTTTTATTTATTAGAATATTCTGTTGAGAAAGTTTTAATTTTAATGTGGATTATTATTTGCTTGTGACGAAAATTAGTGTTAAATTATTTGTTATCGATAATGAATACATTTATGATGAATCCAACGACAAGCAATGGATATCATCAGCAACATCAACAATCTACTGTACCCCATATAACTGGAACATTTGTCGTTGACCCAAAATTTCCTCCTAGTGAAGAATACAGCCAAAGTAATTATATTCCATCCTCAAGTAATGATTATTTTAGTGGTGGTCATCATTTGAATCATCCTCAGACGAACCAATTACAATATGGTTATCACCAACATCATCATCAAGCAACATCTACTCCTTACGGAGCAGCTGCTACTGTACCTCTAAATGGAGGATATCCCGGATATGGCGGATATTATAGCCCACATCATCCTCACCATCAAGTGCACACAGTTCACCATGCAAGTCTTCATCCTCATCATCATGGCATCGGTGCTCTAGCTATGCCGCCGGAGGCACAACAACCTCCGATAACTTGTCCAACTTCTGTACAATCACAACAACTACAACAGCAGCCGCAGCAGCGGCCATTATCTTCCAGTATTTTAGAAGCTTCAAATTCGTCCTCGTCTATTTTATCTAGTCATATACAGCCTTCTGATGCCCAACAACATCAACAACACTTACAACAATCACAATCTCAACAGTCACAGCAGCAACCTCATGAAAATAATTCATGTAGTCCTACGCGTTCAGGATCACATCTTCGCGATTCTTCACCAGACTTACAGTCCACGCACCAACATCAAAATCATCTTGCAACTTCTCAACAGCATATTACTGATGATAATTCTGATCAAGATGACATGGATCAGGATGATCCTACTACTGATGGATCGCCTGGAGATGGTGATGATGATGATGAAGACGAGGATAGTAAAGGTGATCGAAAAGTTTTTCCCTGGATGAAGAAAATCCACGTCGCTGGTGTTCGTAAGTACTTATATTTAAATTAATGTTAACTCATTATGAATTTATTTTTATTATGGTATTTATACCGAGTTAAAAAGTCCATGTACTACACTGTCTTTCATTGTGTAGATAGAAAGTTTGACTAAAATATAAATATTTGACTTGAGATCGATATACTTTTTACAATAAATTGCAATAACGATTAAGGAACTTGATATTTAAATTGTGAATCACACAAATTTTTCATCAAAATATTAAATACCACAATAGAAAAATTAATTTGAAATATTGATTACTACATAATTATTAATGCTTAATTTTTTTTTCTTTGATAATACTTAATAATATAAAATATGTACCAAAAGTCCCATTATTATTACGGTATATATAAAAAAGACTCTCCAGCTCAATAATTATTGTTAAAATCGAAATCATTTAAGAGAAAATAAAGTTATTGAGAAACGCTAACTCTTAAATTTAGTAAAATAATTTTTTAGTAATATACGCTTTATGTTTTATGCAATTTCGCGTAGCTTAATATTTGTCATATCAAAGTTAACTCAAATTAATTTTAGTGTACTCAAATCAAATTTAACTCTTTCTGTCTTGCACGCCTATGAACACTTGTCGCATAAACATATTTCTAATATAAGAGCTTATTAAAAATTCCTATAACTGATTTATGATTTATAGAGTTTTCATTCTTATGCTTGAAGAAATTTCTCATATTCTTTAATAGCTAGTCTAAAAACTACAACAGAAGAAATCTATATGAGAACATGCATGAAAATATAAAAATTTTAGATCCCAGTTTATCTAGTTAATATTGTTTTTGCCAAAAAGTGTGTGAACAGTAATTTATAACAAGCTTGGTTAAGCTATTCCAGCTCTTAACATTTTCCGGAAAATTTCAACTTTTTCTTTTTTCTTTTTTTTTTTTTTTTTTTTTTTTGCGGTACAACATCGTTGAAACAAAAAATTTTATTTTGGATAAAAAAAATTGGGAAAACGGTTGACTCTGGCCATCTCTGCAATTCCCCCCTAATTACATATTTAATCGCTTAAAATTGCACTTATAACGTTTTTGAGCTCTTCGAGCTCGAAAATATAATTTGTGTGTTATTTTGAGCTCTTGGAGCTCAATTAGTTAGCTGTTCTACCCGTGTTAAAAAAAACGGTCTTAAAATTGTCGTTTTTTTAAGATCTTCAACGTGACACAAACCAAGACTATTAATACTCTTTAAAGACGCCAAAAAAAAATTTCGAGAGCGAATTATTAAATTTTTGATTCTCGAATTTGTTATGAAAATTAATTTTTAGACATTTTTTATACGATTTTACGACTTCCTAATCGCAATATTTTTGAGTACGCTCTTTTCAAATTGAATTTGAAATCGTTGAAAAATTATTATCGCACAATTTTAAGACTTTTTTAAGGAAATCGGTTTTAATGTTCCGGAGCTCTGTGGATGTTAGCTCGTCTTAAAATAAATATTAAATTTTTTTTGATCATTTTTAGGACTATTTTAAGATTTTTTCAAGACTATTTTAAGATTTTTAAGACTATTTTAAGATCCTTTCAAGACTATTTTGAGACGCTCCATAATAATTTTCCGGAGATGTCGCTGGGATATCATCTTAAAATAGTCTGAAAATTTTTTGATGATTTTTTTAACACTATTTTAAGATGAGCTCATAGCCACAGAGCTTCGTAATATTAAAACGGAGCGTCTTGAAATAGTCTTGAAATGATCTTAAAATAGTCTTGAAAAAATCTTAAAATAGTATTAAATAAATCATTAAAAAATTTTCAGACTATTTTAAGATATCACAGCGACAGCTACAGAAAATTACTATAGAGCGTCATGAAACAGTCTTGAAAAGATCTTAAAATTGTCTTGAAAAAATCTTAGAACAAACTTAAAAAAATCATGAAAAAGTGTTCAGACTATTTTAAGATATCACAGCGACAGCTCTGGAAAATTATTATAGAGCGTTTTAAAATAGTCGTAAAAAAATCATTAAAAAATTTTTAGACTACTTTTAGATGATATAACAGCGCCAGCTCCGGAAAATTATTATAGAACGTCTTTAAATAGTCTCAAAATCATCTTAAAAAAGTCTTAAAAAAAATTTAGAGACTATTTTCAGATGAGCTAACAGCGACAAAGCCCCGGAATATTGAAACGGAGCATCTGAAAAAAGTCTTAAAATTGTCCGATAATAATTTTCAACGATTTCAAATTCAATTTGAAAAGAGCGTACTCAAGATGCTGAGGTTAGGAAATCGTAAAATCGTCTAAAAAATGTCTAAAAATAAATTTTCATAACAAATTCGAGAACCAAATTTCTAAAAATTTGCTCTCAAAATTTTTTTTTGGCGTCCTGAAAGAGTCTTAAAATAGTCTTTGTTTGTGTCACGTTCAAAATCTTAAACAAACGACAATTTTAAAACAATTTTAAGACGATTTTTTTACACGGGTAAGCTTTTGAGCTTTTTGAGTTCAAAAGTCGGATAGAAGCTTAATAAAACACTATAGTGTAAATTCAAGTGTTTTAAAAGTGACTACACTGAAAAAAAAAATTCTTGACTGGAGTGTAAATTTTCTTGGCTCAAGAAAATATCAAGGAAGATTGAAAATTTCTTGAATGAAGTCAAAGTTTCTTGAAACAAGATAAATTTCTTGAGCCAAGAAAATTTCTTCTTGCTCCAAAATAACTTTTTTTTTCCTTAAAATTTTCTTGGCGCAAGAAATTTGTTTTTTGTGTGTACAAATAGGCATTTAACATAGGAAATTAAAACACGTGGAAGTGTTTTAAAAGTAACTACAATGCTTCAAGATAGGAACAAAAAACTTTATGTGTGTTTTGTTGAAACACTTGGGTTTACAGTGTAGTTTTTCCGAGATTTCTCATAATCTACCTGTCTGAATCTATCCAAATTGCATTCAACATCCAAGTTTGGTTAAGCCTTCTCGAATGGCAACAATCGTAATGAAATCGATCAAGCTGTTCAAAAGTTATAAGAGGTTTACACACACACACACACACACACACACACACACACACATTTTCAATTTTCCTAGCGGAAAGTTAAACAAAACTTTAAACCCTCGTTAAAATGTTTTAATACTGAAAATCACCTGTAAAAATTTTCACTCACGGGTTCGTATGATATTCAGGACTGTGGATTGTATGAGACTTTAATATACTTATGAGTAAAAGTTATCGGCGATGAATTATGACAAAATATAACTTCCGTCAAAAGAGTTAACAATAATAAGGCATAATTATTTTTGGACCAAAATCGAAAACATTTTTTAACTCTCAGTAATTATTTTATTCGTTAACTCATATTATAATTGATATAGACCCAATAAATGATATTTTAATTGACCATTAAAGTGTAACAAAATTGATAACTTTTCGTTCAAATGATCTCAAAATCTTAACGAAAAAATTCCAAAACAATGATCCTGATGAAAATTGGACGCTTTGATTTAAGTTGACATATAGAAGTCACGAATCAAAATTTCCTACTTTAATTTAAATTCACAGAAAATTTCTTATTATAGAAGGAATTGAACGCATTGCTAACAATTAACTTTATCTTACTTTCAAAAAATGTATTCTTTTAAAAGTGATCGAACATGGAAATAACACATAAAATTAAAATGTGAATTTATCCATTTTTAAGGCAAAATTGTGCAGAAGACATTCTGCGACTCGTTTTGGAGAAAATTTGCATACTTATTGTGCTATAATGAATATTAAAAAACACATTTTTCTTTATGAAAAAATCAATATGGATCAATGTGGAATCGTTGAGATATTGTTTACTAATTAGTAATTTTGATTTGAAACATTCATAAATTTTCATAAAATTCAAATCAGAGGTCTTTAAATAAAAAGGACGCCAGTATATAGTGACTAGGTCGTTATTTTGACACTCTTCATTAAAATTCAGAAGAAATTTGCAACAATTATTAGTCGAAATTGTTCATATACCCTTATCACGGATAAACATATCAATAAGAATAACATCGACGCTTTGATTAGAAAACTATTTAACAACTCCGCGCATTGTCGGAATTAATTTTTCGACCTTTTCAGATAGCAATAGTCCGAATACATATTATTTGGGGAATCTGAACGAAAATAACGTACATATAATAGATATTCAATTGATTTTTATGTATATTATACTCATTATCGTGAGAAAACACTTTTCATTAAGTGAGATCTAGAAATATAATTTTAAAAGATAAGGCTTATTTTTGAACTTATTACAATCTTGATTTTAAACTTGTTTAGTCTTCGTTTCAAAGCAGAAATTATGCGTTTCATGGCAGTGTCTTATTTACTTTGAATAAAAATTAATACCATATATGAATTCAGGTATGAATGTGGATCATACTATCTGCTCCCTAATTTTAACCCATCATTTATACTTACAGATATAAGACATGATGTGAATTGATTGCTTTTTTTATGTTTGTATTCTAAACATTTCGATTTAGTATTTTTATAATGGTAAAAGTAAAGTAATGTATATGCTGTGTAGGTCTAAATGAATCCAAATTAACCTATGTGTAAGAATACGAAATATGTACCAGTCAAAATTCACGTTCAATTTCTAGATCGTAAAATATTGTTTTAATACTAATGCAGTAACAGAAAAATTAGCTTGGCCCAGATTCTTTGTTTTGAAGACAACCGATTGTTTTACTTTAAGAATTTCTTATCTTGAATTCCGGATTTTTGGTTCAAGAGATTTATACCTCTGACAGAAAATTCTAATGTCTTAGGTCAAAACTATACTATGTTAAACCAAGAAAATAATTTCTTGGAATAAAAGAAATCTTAGACACCAGATCTCGTTTCAGTAAGCTTACTATGTAGGTTATATAAAAAAAATCGACTTTTATTTTTTTTTTTCAAATTATAAATTATAAGAACCCTATTTTTAAGAGCGTTAGATTGTTTAAAAAAATAAAATTTTGCTATACTTTTATGACAGTAAGTTTATGAGTTACAAAATTCTAAAGCTCAAAAAAAAATCTTGTTTACTTTAATCGAACGGGAAATTGAAAACCGGTATGAAAAATTTCTTAATGCTAGAGTTAAAAACTGTTGTTTTCACAGCATCATTATATCAACATCTTAAACAATATTTTTAGTGTACTTTTTGAGAAAAAAATAGTCAGTTTTTCTTAGACAGCCTAAAGTTCACCCATATGTATCAGTCCTGTCTTTTTCTTGATTTATTTTCTTCTGAGCACTAAACAGTATATCGGGTGTATGATAATAATTTTAATTTAAATATTTAAATTAAATTTATTATTATAACTACTAAAAATAATTCATAAATACTATATGTTTACTTTGATGATGCTAATAACAAATGAAGTGAATTGTAAATGTTTATTTACTAGCAGGTGATCTATAAGTTTCCATCATTTACAAAAAAGTATCATTTTGATTTATATTCTATCATATACTCGATTGAAACTCGATTTCTAGACCATTAAAATATCAAACCACAACTAAGAATTTTTTCATGAAGATGATTCTTCAAAAAAATTAAACATTCTTAACGTCTTATTAGAAAATCTACTTTCACAAAAATAAAAAAAAAATATCATATAATAATAGATGCATGTAATATAATCTGTTATATCTGTCCATATTAAGAGTATTTTTCATGATTTTGATAAAAACATGTTTGATTCCAACATCAGGAATTAATATAAATAAACGATTTAAATATTAACGAAGTGTTTGATAACTATTTAATAATTCTAGAAAAAAACTTTGAACTAAAAATTTTAATCAGCTCTTAACATCAAAAAACCACGTCGATCGCCACCAAGCCGGTCAAAATCGGTTGATTCGTTTGTGAGTTATCGTTGTCGAAAGAAAACCGAAGAAAGTGTTTTTCCGAAATTTTTAGTTCAATTAATTTAAACTTCAAAATTCTTTATGAAACTTAAAAAACTGCGTCGAATGCCGCCGACCGCGTAATAATCGGTTCATTTATTCAAAAGTGATTGCGGTTTGAAAATTCAAAACATATAGTTTTATCAAGCTTCTATTAGATTTTTGAGCTTGGAGAGCTTCAAATGATTCGAAAATTATATTTTAGAGCTCAAAGAGCTTAAACGTAAGAAGTAAAATTTTGAAAACTTAAGTATGGAATAAGCGGAAAGTTGCAGGGATGGCCTTTAGGGTCAACCGTTTTCCTAATTTTTTATTTTTTGAATTTGAACTGTTTAAGGACGTTCATAGACAAGAAAAGACACCAATAGGTCCATATAGGTTTTGGATATTGGTTTCTTTCCCACGCACTAGTGCTGCCTCTCTTAGCAGACTATCGCTCACTTACTTCCACTCACGTAAAATATCGAAAGTCACTAACTTCAAACATTCTTTATAAAAAAGTGAATACCGCTCGTTTATGTTATTTATGTTACAAAATACTTGCTATATCTTCAATTAATGATTCTCAGTTTTTTAAAACAATCCTATGAAAAGTACGATTGATATGTAATAAAACATTCGCTTGATTGTTGGTCACCATAGGGTTTGTCTGTAAAGTTTACAAATTTTAAATGCTAATATTTCAGAATTTAGTGCCGGAAGGACTATTTAAAGAAATTCCTGCGTATAGAGGATGCTTATGAGTATAAGTACACAAAATTTCAAAAAAATATTAAGAAAACGGTTTTTTCCTTGCAACGTCCTTAAATCCGACAAAGAGTTTATTGTATACTTATTTTTGATCAGTGTATCCGGATTGAATTGCATGCTTAGAAAAATTTTTTAGTATTGGAAAATTACCATAGCATGATCTTTCAAAGCTTTTTGAATCTTACATATTTTTTCCGTCCGTTTCAGAATATAGCCGTAATAATTATTTATAGAAATCTTATAGCATTTTTCCAGGCTCTATGCATTAGTGATGTGAATAATTAAAAAAATAGGTCGATTGAGAAAGATTTGGTAATTTTTCGAAAATACTAACAATACAAATATGACCATTTATGTAGGATTCGCAGAAGTTTCCTCGGGAGTAAAGCTCATTTAGATTTTAGAAAGATACAAAAATTCAAGGATAAATTGCACATATGAATACAAATGTAATAAAAGAATCGACTACTTATTCAATTTATTTTATTCAAACCGTGCTAGGATTTTTGTAAAATAATGATTTATTGTATTTATTCATTAAAATGAATATTGAATTTGAGTAATTATCAAATACATTTATTCAAATTAATTACTATTCCATTGCTCAAAGCAGTTTTACGTACAATTTTTTTCATTTCTTATATCACCTTCTAAACCATAAATATATAACGCTTCAATGTTACACTTTATTATCATTTTTAATTTTTACACACTCAATTAGAAAATAATTATACTCGTATACTTCACCCAACATTAGCTTCATGAGTACATAATATTTTTTTAATTATTAATTAATGTGGATTATGATTTTGAAAGTTTTTTCTCAGAATCAATAAAATCAGTGAATCGTTATTTTCAATTATTCAAAATTTGTTTTTAAGCTTTCCAGCACGGAACTTGTTATTTTTTTATCCACAGATAAACCGTAATTACTCAAATTCAAAATCGTCATTTTTTTTTATCAGATCAACATAGATATGTAAAATATATGGTAATTTTTCTGTGACTTAGTTTGTGCACAGGTATCTGAACGAGATTAAATAGTTCAGAAATCACACTTGTGTTATTAATATTAATACACCTTACATAAATACTCATTTATTAGTGTCAGACATTTTGAACATAAGTGTATCTATAGTAATTTTGTCATAGAAAAATCACTACTGCTCATCCGTAAGATTTATGTGAAGTCGTTTACTTTAATGGCCCCTTGTTGGTTCTCAAGCGACGGTAGATATATTCGGGCTCAATTTATTGTAGTACCTTTTTCTCACCTGTATTTTTGAAAGATATTCATTTGTATCTATATTCAAGTATGTAATATTTCATTGATTCAAAACTATAAGTAGATTGTAAGCGACGTAGGGACTCTCCTCAAAAATTTTATAATCCAGAGTAAAAATTCGTGTCAATCAACTGTATCAGGTGTAAATTTATTAAGATGCTTCAATAAATTTTCTTATGCAAGGTATAATATTATCCTCTCAAATATTCCGATAGTATAAAAAAAATCCTCACTGAAGATGGATCATGTAGCTCAACTCTTAAAAACCGCGTACACAGTTTTAGTTACCCATTTGATTAATATGGAAAAAGAATTTTTAACTTCCCTCTAAAAAAATTGAAAATTAAAAAAAATTGGCAAGTTATTGGTTTTACCCCATTTTACAAAAGTTGAGTTTTTATCAAATCTTGACGTTTTCAGGTCCTAGAAAGCTTCCTTGACTATTCCCGCGGTGAAGTCACCGCGTGTGTGTGTGTGTGTATGGAAGCGGAGTTCCAAAGAGTACTACTGCCCTTAAATTTCTGATACTAGTTCAAAAATTCGAGTCAATGAATTTTGAGAAACATCAAAAATAAAATTTCCGAAAATTCGTTTTTTTAGAATATCTTTGGAACGGCTCGTCCGATCGATTCTAAAAACTAATCAGCTCTTATATAACCTCGAAAAACCACGTCGATCGCCACCAGTCCGGTCAAAATCTATTGATTCGTTCGTGAAATATCGTTGTCGAAAAAAATTAAAAAAAAAATGTTTTTTTCAGAATTTTTATGAAATTTTTACGGCTAGTTTGCGTTTTAAAATTTTTTGAAAAGCTTAAAAAAGTGCGTTGAATGCCGTAATCTGCGAGAAAATTGGTTCATTCATTCAAAAGTTATTGCGGTATTAAAATTCAAAAAATAGTGTTCTATAAGAGTTCTATCAGACTTTTGAACTTGAAAAGCTATCTATTTAAACTTGGAGAGCTCTAGATAACACATAAATTATATTTCTAAGCTCGAAGAGCTTAAAAACGTCATAAGTCGGATTTTAAGCGCGTAGGTATGAAATTAACGGGAAGTTGCAATAATGGTCTTTAGGGTCAACCGGATTCCTAATTTTTTTTCTTTCCAGCTAAAAAAAATTGTGAATTTTTTTTCTGCTCTAGCTCACAGAAGTTATAAACCAGTAATGCAAATAAAAAGACAAAGATCAGCATACACGAGGAATCTAAAGCTCGAAAAATGATTTTATTTAAAAAATGCCTGTTTTTTTGTTTTATCGAAACGTCAGATCAAGATTCGGTTTCAAAATCGAACAATTGAATTTAAGAAAGACAGTGATACTGAATACCAAAAATACCTTATTACTTAAGAAGTAATAGTACCTTTAAACAATTATCTAATCAACTGTGAAATTAATATCACTGTTAAAATTATATTTTACACAGAAAAAAAAAATTAGGTAAACGGTTGACCCTGAAGGCCATCCCTGCAACTTCCCGCTAATTCCATACCTAGGCGCTTAAAATTGCACTAATGATGTTTTTGAGCTCTTCAAGCTCAAAAATACAATTTATGTGTTATTTTGAGCTCTCCAGCTCAAAAAGATAGCTTTTTTATACTTTTGAGCTCGTCTAATAAAAGTTTCATAGAACAGTATTTTTTGAATTTTCAAATCGCAATAACTATTGAATAAATCAACTGATTTTCACGCGGTTGGCGGCATTCGACGCAGTTTTTTCAGCCACATGAAAAATGTTCAAGTTTAAATTGATGAAACTAAAAACTTCGGAGTAATTCCAAAAAAAACATTTTTTTTGGTTTTATTTTGTTCACGATATCTCTCGAACGAATTGACTGATTTTGATCGGCTTGGCAGTGATCGACGGAGTTTTTTGATGTTAATAGCTGATTAGTTTTTTTGATTGATCGGTGAAACTGTTTAAAAGTTATTTAAAAAAATTAGGAAAACGGTTCACCCTAAGCTTAGCGGGAAGTTAGAAAATCACATTTAAAAAAATTCTTAACTTCCCGCCGAGAAAATCGAAGATTTTCAAAAATCGGGAAGTTATTGGTTTTACCTCGTTTTGCAAAAATCGAATTCTCATCAGATCTCAACGTTCTGAGGTCACAGGAAGCTTCCCTGACCACCCCCGCGAGGGTGTCACTATGTGCGCGTGTGTGTGTGTGTAAGTGTGTGTGTGTGTGTGTGTAAAAGTGTGTGTGTGTATGTAAGTGTATAAGCCTCTTAGAACTTTTGAACGGTTGGACCGATTTCATCGCGATTGGCGCCATACCAAAGGGCTTGGTCAAACTTAGATTTTGAATACAATTTGGACCGATAGATTTCGAGAAATCTCAAAAACACAGTGAAATAGTATATTACACTACAAGGGAAGAAAGTTGAAATTCCTACCCCATGTGATATGATGCCCGAGGCGAAGCCGAGGGCACCATGACACACACGGCAGGGCTTTCAACTATCATCCCATGTGGTGTATACGACTTTTCTTTATACCTAGTCGAAAGTACGTTTATTAATCACATTTTTAAATACTATCAACAACACAACCACGTTCTGCCTTCAACTGACAGGTCGGCAATGTTTTTTTCATTTGCTCCCTATCGACGCGCCTCTGTAGGACTTACATAAAATTTTAATTTTTTTTTGTTGCGTTCTTGATGCCTGCCCCGCGACATTTGAAAGCACGAGCGAAGCGAGTGCGTCAGGTCGGCGGGGGCAGGCATCAAAAACAAAACAAAAAAAAGACATAACTATATTTACAAAAAGTAAAAAATAATTAATAATTTTAATAAAAAAATAATTAATAATAATAATAATGAATGTGAATTCAGGAGACAGCTAATTTTTGAGAATTTTCATTAATTTCAACTTAATGGTTGTAAAAAAAATTTTTTAAATTGCATATAAAAACATTGTGAAAATTTCCATATGCATTTTTTTTACTACACAGAAAGAAAGAAAGTCTTGAGTCAAGCGTAAATTTTCTTCAAACAAGTAAATCTTAAGGAAGATTGAAAATTTCTTAAACGAAGTTAAATTTTTTTAAGCCAAGAAAATTTCTTCTTGCTCCAAAATAACTTCGGTCTTTCTTACAATTTTCTTGATTCAAGAAATATTTTGTTTCTGTGTATTTCTTCTGTAACAAACAAACTGTTTGTAAATTATTAAAAAATTATCAGATATCTGCTGAATTCACACTCATTAATAATAACCATAGATTCATCTGATGAAACTTTCTCAGTCATTTATTATTAATTGTAAGTATACTTTTTAATTAGAATATTACACAAAACGAGAAAAAAAAATACTGACGCATATATAAAACAACGATCTACGAGGCTATGGTGAAAAATTTTATCGATAAAGTGGTAGGCGATCACTAGATGGCAGCAGCCGTCTGTTTCTCTAGACACAAAAAAATTTTTTGCTCCCGGCGCCTTAAGTGGGGCGCGTGTAATCCCACCAGAGGAGGGAAATAAGAGTTTATCATTTAAATTTGTAGAGGGAAGTGCGTACTTTCGACTAAGGGTTAAAGAAAAAAATTTTTTTTAAAGTGGTTTTTTTTTGGAATAACTTTTCAACTGTTTTATCGATTAACTCCGAAAACAAATCAGCTCTTAACCTTGAAAAACCACGTCGATCGCCGCTCATCCGGTCAAAATCGTTTCATTCGTTCGAGAGATATGGTGCAGAGAAGAAAACCGAAAAAAGTGTTTTTTCGGAATTTCTCCAAAATTTTATATCGAAAAAATTTTTGCTGTTGATTCTTTCAAAGAACATGAAAAACTGCATCGATTGCCGCTAATCGCGTGAAAATCGGTTGATTCCTTTCAGAGTTATGGCAGTTTGAAATTTCAAAAAACAGTATTCTATGAAACTTCTATCAATCTTTTAAGCTTGAAGACCTCAAAAGCATAGAACAGCTATCTATTTGAGCTCTTCGAGCTCAAAAACAAGGTCAGTGATATGTTGAGCGCTTAGGAATGGAGTTAGCGGGAAGTTGCAGGGATGGCCTTTAGGGTCAACCGTTTTCCTAATTGTTTTTCATGATTTTTTTGAAATTTCTTAAAATCTACGGATTCGAATCAGTCCAAATCGATGTAAACTCGATTTTTGCAAAACGGGGTAAAAACAATAACTTCCCGATTTTTGAAAATCTCCGATTTTCTTAGCAGGAAGTTAAAAATTACTTGGATAAGTTATTCATGGATAATGTATTTCTTTTCTTGAAAATTTCAGCCTTGTTTTAAAATATTGACAATTTTCAATTTGAGAAAGTTATAACTTTTGGATAAAGTTCGAGATTTCCATTTAAGAATTTTAGCTTTTGTCCAAGTACTTTAATGTTTTTAAATAAGGCATAAATTTGACTCAAGAATTTTTCTTTCTGGGTTTTCAAGCTTATAGAATTGATTTCAGAGAATACCGACTATACTTGAAAGAATACCATATTTTGTCATTTAGGTCATTATTTTACGTAGTTCGAACTATAATAAAAAATAAATTGGTAATAAAAAATTTGTATTTTCAAACGTTACCATATTTACCCCTCCGTACAGATTTGACGAATCCGCATCACTCTTTATGCTAAAATTATAAAAGTGAAATCTGGTCTTGAATTACGATGTGACAACTTAAATTTTCCTTTTATTTTTTTTTTTTTTTCGTATAAGAGAATACATTTACACGGTTCGCGCTAGGGGCATATAATTCGTTTTTTTATTTATAAAAATTGTTGCTCACAAATATTTTAGATTGCACGTAATTACAATTATACAGTGTAGATTATTTTTCATAAATGAGAATCCTTTTCCTGTGATGATGTCAGAATAATTTTATATAATAAACAATTTTCGAACTTTAAGAAACTAGTTATATTTTAATACCTTAAATATTTCATGACTAAATGATCAACGACAGAAACGTTTAGGTTATCTAGTAAATAAAAAACCTATAATTAAATACGTTCATTGAATAAATCTCTATGCTCAGTAGTTGTTGATTAAATTGAACTTTATTTTAACAAAACTTGTATTTATTTATGCATTACAACAATTATACGCGAAAACGGCCTTCTAGTGTAAAAAATGAAAATGACAACTATTCAGAAAAATAGTATGTTACGAACCAAGTTAAGAAATTTAGTCATCTTAATCCACGTGGAAAATTGTCACCCTCACCTTCGGCAAGATTCAAATTATTGAAATAAATTATTACTTTCATTGAAATTATAAATTATCAACAATTATCCATCGTTTTGGATATGGCATTGAACTTGAAGGAAAATTTTCTGCAACCTTGCTGTTTGACATTTTAACATCCGATTTTTTCGCTCTCGGTCGTTCTTTAAAAATAGGTTTTTGATCCGAACGCTGTACAGTTTTTTCAACAAATGCTGAATCAATCCCAATTTTTTCAATTGAGTTTAGTACAATTGTTTTGTTGCAATCTTGAGACAAAGTTGAAGGGCAATTATTTAGAAGTTGAACAATAGTTGGTTAAGTATCTCGCTCAGGAGTTCCGGATGTAAGATCTTCTGAGTCTCATCCTCAAGTACAATAGATGGCAAATCTGCACTATCTATCGAATCTAAAGAAATAACAGTAACTAATTTTTTATCTAGATAAGAATTTTCTGATGTTAGTGGCAGTTCTTTGAATGTTGAAGATGGAGTCAGAGCCGAAATCCTAGTGTGAGAAATATTTATTGATGTTAATGGTTTTTCAGCATTTTCAATTCTTTCAAAAATTCGCATTTTATTTCACAGCGAGTTTTCTATGTAACCTTCAGCTACTGAACTCGATCTTCATCTTCCGTGATTTTTTATCATCGTAAGAATTGCTCCCGAATTTGCCAACAAAGTCGCTGACATCTGCCAAAAGCTGTGCCCAGTGTAACGCTCAGGCTTTTTCAGCTGTAAAAAGATCACCATCGTTTTTGGTACTTCACTGAATTTGTTTTTTCCGATCACCTGTTTTGTACATTTGCCATGATAATAAAACAGAAAAAATCTATTTGTCATATTATCACTTGGTTTTAGAGCCATGTATTCTTGAACTTTGTTGTAAAATTCATCTCCCATCACAAAAGATCAAGGATATCCGACTAGAAATTACTTTGGGAATGCCCAAGGTATACATTGGGGCCCCATTGGGTTTCGACGGGGCATGCCCAATAGGGAAAACCCAATCAGGACCCAATGGGAACCCGATTGGGAAAACCCAACGTCAAAATAATAAATTCTTGCTGGTTTTTCCCTATTGGGATCTCAGTGGGGCCTAATTGGGAAAACCCAACGTAGAAATAATAGATGATCGCCATGGCATAAAGTGATAATAGTTTATTTTATCTAAGATCTATTGAAAAACTGGATTGCGAAATTTATAAATAATCTGTAAATTTAGCCGAACGTTCATTTAGATAAAAAACAATTATCCAAATATGTGTGTACTTATATTAGTTGTATATATTTGTTGTAAGTAAAATAGAAATAAAAATAAAAATTAATCGTTAAGTAAGGTAAAGCACGCAGTAGATAAAAATAAAAAATTCTGAAAACTGTTCAAATTCGCGTAAAATGCCACATAGAGGAAAAATCAAAATTTTCAAAAAATTCAAATTTTTGAAAAAAAATTTTTTACCAAAATAATTTTCAACAGAAAACCTCTACAAAATTGTATTTTTAAGTCAGTTAATTAAATAAATAAAAATATATTCTTGAAGCTAAACATAATCATAACATAAAGTATATCACAGTCAACCGATTGAGTTGATGTATACAAAATGAGTATTGCTCTCTTAAGTATTCCTGCTTGGACCAGCGGTAACGTGAGGGACTAACGACGCTAAGAACCCCAGTTCGAGCCCAACCAACCCCAAGGATTTTTTCAATCGATAAGTCTATTTCAATGCAAATTAAAATCGTAAATAATTTCAAATATGATATTAGTATCTGATCCTAAATTATTTTTAATTTTTTCAAGAATTATACTATTTTTTTTCCAAAATTTAGATTGGGTTTTGATGGGGATTTCCCCATTGGGGCCCAAGAGGGATAGCCCAATGAGGACCCCATTGGTCTTTGCGTTACATCCCAATGTGGGGCCCCAACAGGGGATCCCAATGTGGACCCCATTGGTTTTACTTTTAAATTTCTAGTCGGGGATTTTTCATCAAGTATTTACATATAAGCTAGCCCTGATTAAAAATACTCATTGAAAAGTATTGAAAATTATTTCTATTCTTTTCAATCCATACAGAGATTTTGAAAAATATTGAATGGAATTGAAACTTCGATCATTTCAATATTTTCTAATTTTTATAATGGAATTCAAAAGTATTGAAAAGAATTGAACTTTCATTATTTCAATACCTTACAATTCAAAAGTGGAATTAAAAAGTATTGAATCGGATTCAATTTTTTATCGTATGAATTATCCGTAACTCCTATTCTTTCCCGCTTCACAGCATTATTTTCGAATTTGAAAAATGTGAAACGCTTTTCAAATTCGAAAATAATGCTGTGAAGCGGGAAAGAATAGGAGTTACGGATAATTATTACGTGAAGCGTTCTAACATTCACGTAACAGGAAAAACGCGCTACATAAATTTGTAAAACTACAATAAAATTTAGTATTGCATATAAAAACTATCATTTTATTTAGTGATTTAGATTTTAATAAGGTAATTCGTAACGTAGAAATGAAACATTCTATTCGACAATAAGAAATTTAAATTTTACAGTTTCTGAGCAAAAAAAAATTTCAGTTGATTAAAACTTATTTTCTATTTTTTTAGTTCGGTTTTCTATAAAAAGCGTGTTTTTTTAGTTTTTTAAACTATTATTTATTAAGTCAGTTAATTAAATAAATAAAAATACATTCTTGAAGCTGGAGCATAACATAAAGTATATCACAGTCAACCGATCGAGTTAATGTACACCGAATGAGTATTGAATTCTTCAGTATTCCTGCTTGGACCAGCGGTAACGTGAAGGACTGACAAAACTAAAGACTCCTGTTCGAGCCCAACCCACGCCAATGATTTTTTCAATCGATAAGTCTTCATCAATGCAAATTAAGATCGTAAATGAGTTCAAATATGATATGAGTATCTGAACCTAAATTATTTTTAATTTTTTCAAAAATTGTACTATTTTTTTCCAAAATTTAGATTGGGTTTTGATTGGGATTTCCCCATTGGGGCCCAAGAGGGATTGCTCAATGAGGACCCCATTGGTCTTTCCGTTACATCCCAATGTGGGGCCCCAACAGGGGATCCCAATATGGACCGCATTGGATTTACTTTTAAATTTCTAGTACTATTACTATATAATAATATTTCGTATCCACTATTGTTACTATAAATTTTTAACCAGTATCTTCAATATCAGTGGTTTTCAAATAACAAAGTTCGACTGTTCGTAAAGCACCAGACACCTCGAAGATAGCAATGACCGAAAAGATAATGAATTGCACTTATGGATTCTTGTAAATAGTAAATTAATCATAAATGAATGAATATTTGTAAAAAGTTTGGAAAATCCAAAAGAGCATGTCTTAAGCGCTCACGTCATATACAAATTATTTAAATCGTAAGAAAAATTATTCGTTTTTTTTGTTTGAATTTTCCCGCGAGTAGTATTATCCCCTTTGTAGGTCGAGCTAAAGAAAAATTTTAACAGATGATAAAACAGTTAGTAATTATGCCATCATGTAGGTATAGTTTCTGCTTGTTTATAGTTATTTCAATCCTGTTTTATGAAAAATAATATAAATGGCTGCCGAAATCGCAGAAAAAGTCACCGAACTGACAGTCGAAAAAAATTAACTGTACCGAAACGGAATTATTTTGACACGCAATTTTGACAAGGGTTTTGACAAACATCCTCAGAAATAAAACAAAAAAAAAATTAAATCGCGAAAATGGTTTTTGACAAAGTTGTAGTGTTGTCAAGCCCATTGCACCCGTGAATATCACGCTCTTATTCACTTAATTCATCAGAAAAAACGAGTTTTTTCTGAGAAATCTTATATATATATATATATATATATATATATATATATATATATATATATATATATATATATATATATATATATATATATATATAAAAATATTGGTAAATATGTAACTATTTGTAAATAAATGAATAATTGTAAATATCCAAGTAGTTAAATATTTTTCAAAAATTATAGACTGTATGATATTTACAAATATTTAAGTTGCTGTCACATTTAAAATCAGTAGATAAGTCACTATAAAATTTTAATACATTTTTACTTACCTTAATTGCTAAGTAAATATTGTCTAGAGCTGTCTCAATAAATTTTTAACTTTTCGCTCAGAAAATTGAAAATTTTTAAAAAATGGGAAGTTATTGGTTTCACCCCATTTTTCGAAAATCGGGTTTTCAACGGAAGCTTCCTAGGAAGCTTGCATGAATGTTTCGGTGATGATGTCCGGATGTCTGTATATGCGCATGTACGTACGTACGCGCGCGCGCGCGCGTGTGTGTGTGTGTGTGTGTGTGTGTGTGTATAAACCTCTCATAACTTTTGAACGGCTTGACCGATTTTATCGCGGTTGGCGACATTCGACGCAATTATTTATTCAAAAGTTATTGCGGTTTGAAAATTCAAGAAATAGTGTTTTATTGAACTTCCTTCAGACTTTTGAGCTTGGAGAGTTCAAAATGACACGAGTATTATATTTTTGAGCTCAAAGAGCTCAAAAACATAGTAAGTGCAATTTTGAGTGCTCAAGTATAGAATTAGCGGGAAGTTACAGGGATGGCCTTTAGGCTCAACCGTTTTACTAATTTTTTTACTGCAACCAGAGAAAAAACTGGGGATTTCATCGGTTCAAATCCTTTGGATTTGTTTTTCAGAAATTGTTTGAGCAGTTTATATTGGTAAATGTTCATTTCTTTGTGAAGATCCATCACGGACTTTAACATCAACCAACGGCTCCAAACGATAGCAGGCTTTAATGTTTTTACCAGTTCATTGTGATAAACCAAAAAGACATCTTCTGATACGATTTTATTTTATTATTTTCTATCCGTTTGCTAAATTCTTCGTCACAATTTGTGTATTTTAAACTAGATTTTGCTGGTAATTGATTTTTCACCATATTTTCCGATTTATTTTCTGCATTTCTTGTTGATTGATCATCTGTAATATCACTATCTGATGAATCTTCAGACGAACTTATTTTGATAGCTTTGATTAATTTTTATTTTATGATTGTAAAATTACTAAGACTTTTTGTTACTGACATTAAGGTTGGAATTAAGTTGTTACTGACCGTTGCTAGGTAATAGTTGCGATTATTTTAATCATATTTCGTCGGGAAAAAAGTTGACTAAAAGACAGAATAGACGAATTCATTCTAACCCAGTAAAAAAAACTCATACTTTAATTTCTCTTGACAGGGCAAAAATTATAACTTTCCACGTAGAGGTGTGAAAAAAAAATTTTTTCAATTTTCTTCAGCTTTCATCTTATGAATTTTTTTTAGTTCAACAAAATTTTTTCAAATAAATTTAATTTTTTCCATGTGAAACTTGGAAAAGTTTACTCTTTTCTAACTATAACTGTTTAAGTGTTGCGGGTACAGTGTTTTATTTAAATACTGTATGAAAAAGAATTTTAATCGCTTCAGCAACAAAAAGAATTTATTTCTGTATCATTTAATCTTTAAAACATATTGATTACACTAAACAATACTTATAATAAAAATACTCAATAGTATGTTAATTCGAAAATTTTGTTTTTTTGTCTTAGCTAATGGAACTTATCAACCTGGAATGGAAATAAAACGACAAAGAACAGCATACACGAGGCATCAAATTTTAGAGCTTGAAAAAGAGTTTCATTTCAATAAATATTTATCAAGGCGACGAAGGATCGAAATTGCTCATTCATTAGTTTTATCGGAACGTCAGATCAAAATTTGGTTTCAAAATAGAAGAATGAAATTTAAAAAAGACAATAGGTTGCCAAATACAAAAAATACCAGACGAAAAAATGGTCATGGACAGGTTTCTGCATCAAAATCTTCTAAAGGTTCTGGAAGTCGATCAAAAATAATTAGTGGAAATACAAACTTTAGAAAGTTGAATAATCTTTCTCCTTTAAGTGTTATCGATAGTAGTCTTGACAGTATAGATATCAAAGACATTCATGGAGTAAGCGCCGGTATTTCACACCCACACCCATCACATTCAAATTTTCAAGGACACTCTCATCCACTGAATCATCTGCAGGCGCAGTTAAACCGTCAACATATAGGTGGAATGATAGAAAGTTCGAGTGGATCATTAGTGCATATTAATCCTGAAAACATAAGTCCCCTTGCTCCTACCAATAGTTCTCCAGACTTATCGGGGACGGTACCACCGCCATCAATAAAATCCGATTACGAGTTTACTTCGCTGTAACATCAAGCTATATAAGACTGCATCATTATACGTGAGACATTAAACACCGAAGCTTATGAAAGAGATTTATTTAATTCGATATATAAGTAGAAAACAAAGGATAAAAACTGCGTATTTGTTAGTGCTATCGGTCAGATGAACATTCAGTTTAAAAAAAGCTAAATGGAAGTGAATGAAAATCCTAAATTGCCAATTACTGAAAATAACAAAAGAAAAGATAGTTATGAACGAAGTCAACTAATAAAATTTTTTAAAAGGATCTAAAAGTTAATCAAAAATAATTAGTAAAAATATCAGACATAGAAAGTTTAACAATCTTTCTCTATCAAGGGGTTTTGATTGTAGTATTGACGGTATAGATATCAAAGATATCTAAAAAGCGCTAGTCTTCGTACCCATACTCATCACATTCAAATTTCAAAAGACACCATGATCTGTTTAACTTCTCATCGGTGTAGCTAAGCCGTCGACATTTAAGTGAAAGAATATAAACTACGAATTGTGTATTAATACATATTAGTTTTGGAAACAGAAGTTTCCTTGCACCTACCTAAAGTTATCCAGATTCATCCGAGATGATATCTCCGCCCTAAAAAACATTTGATTATGTGTTTACGTTGCCGTAACATCAAGTTATATGAGACTGCAATCGTTGCATGTAAAGTTTAACTTTATTAATGTAGACGATGATTATCAGAATAAGAATTAAGTTTGTAAGTACATTATTATTTAGAGTATGTATAGCGACATTAATTATTTGGATATTTAATATGTTATTTATTGAGTCTTCTGTTTAAGTATGTACTTCATAATCCTGTTCAAAAATATACGTAGACAACTAAATTTAAATCAATCACAAGAATGTAGAGCACTTGAAGAGGACCAGTATGAATATGTAAATAAAATTCAAATATTGAATGAAGAATTTTCTTAGTTAAGTCAACTCACTTTGTGTTAATTGGATTCTTCGTCAAATTAAGTATTATTACACAATAAAATTACTACGTTGGTAGTAATTTTTATTGATTTATTCTTCAAGTATTAGTTAAGATAGGAAAACACTGAAATACACAAAATGTAAAATATTAATTACTTTATGTTCTGGTCTTTCTAATTTGACGTTAAATTCTGCATGGAAAATTTTTATGTCTTAATCAAACAAAAAAATGACTCGTGAAGTGATATCAATAAAAATAAAATATAAAACTAAAACAATGAAATCAAAAAATACTTCGTAAAAATGACTCAAGTTGTATTTTGTTAAATTAATGCGAAATTGTCAGTTGGCCAATAATTATGAATAGTTAAGTATAACAGAATTGTAAAATATAATGAAAAATGTAAGGAAAGTAAAGGAAAATAAAAAATTATAAGTATATATATTTTAATAGTTATAATCTATTAAATCATTTTAAAGGTTGAACCGAACACTTAAAAGTTTCATTAAAATGTGCCATTTTGCTAAAAGTATCTGATAGAAAATTTATGAAGTAGGCCAGTTTAGATATTAAAGCAGCATACCTAAGTTTTAGTTATAAATATGATTAATTGTAATTTCTGTGTAAATTTATATTGAATAAAGCATTGTATATAAGACTTTTACTATTTTTATGGTATATAGAAATGTGTTTCTTCATAATAATAAAAATTAAATGATAGTGTGGTGCAGATATAATATAAATGACTTTGACAAATCATAATTATTAATTTCTTCAAAAAACAAAAGAAATTTAATTAATAACAAATATAAATCCAATATACGTCATGTCTCGTAAGAAAAAAAATTGTTTTATAGTTTAAAGTATATAGAAAATAATTGATTTCTTCAATAAATGTAAATTATTGACGAATTTGAAAATGATGTATGATTCATAACTTATTTATAATAACAACATTATTTATAAATAATAAGCAATAATTAAATTGTTGAGAATTATATAGTAGTATACTTATTAAATTAAACCATGATCACTCGAACCTCTGTGAGGATAGTGAGGAAACAATGTATAGCTAAATTGACCATACGGCATATATCGCTAAGAAAAATCAATATATGGCGTGTAGTTGGAATAATGATTCGGATCCCTATTCTGGCAGTATTTCTCTTTCCATAAAAATATTTTAAGTTATTTCATCTTATATCACGATCGTATGGATTATTTGCATTTGATACACATGAAAAATTAGGTCCAGTAATTAATTAATAGCATTATAATTATCACTATAATCACATTCATATAAATCGTTTCCAAGATATCGATGACAATACTGAATGATCTGGCAACGTTACCTTTATAAACGTCACATTAAACAAAGTTTCTTGATATACAACCATTTTACGAGTTATAGTGAATCTTATCACTTTAAATGAATAAATTTCGAGAAAAAAATTCTTAAATCAAGAACATCATTATGAAGAATTTGGTCATCGTCGATCAAATCAAAAATCAGGGAAACGGTTGACTGAAAGGCCATCTCTGTAACTTTCCGTTAATTTTATACTTAAGCGCTCAAAATTGTAATTATTACGTTTTTGAGCTCTTGGAGCTCAAAAATATAAGTTTTGTGTTATTTTGAGCTCTCCAAGCTCAAAAATATGATGGAAGTCTGATAAAACACTGTTTCTTGAATTTTTAAACCACAATAACTTTTAATGAACCGATTTTCACGTGGTTAGCGGCATTTGAGCCAGTTTCTTAAGCCTCATGAAGAATTTTCAAGTTTAAATAGATTGAACGAGAAATTTCGAAGTAGTGCCGAAAAAAATGTTTGTACGGTTTTCTTTCGACTACGATGACTCACGAACGAATCAACCGATTTCGACAAGGTCGTTTCAAATTTGTTGTAAAAACTTTATTAAACTATCTGAGAAATGTTCCAAAAATGCCCAATAAATATCTCATAAGTATTCGAAATTTGTTATCAAATAGTTAAGGAAGTCCTTTTGCCATCAATGTTACATGAAAAAATATTAGATTATGCATAAATTTATTTTAATCTAATAATTAAAGTACTTATTTAGCTACTAATGAAGTTTAATCTATTTTTTATCGTGCAAATTTTTGATAAAAAATTTCTAAAAATGTTAGTATTTTTTTCGAGTCTTACGAGGAAGTAAGTCAGATCTTGACAACTTTCTCGAATTATGGTATTAACTACCGATTAGATGGGGTAAAAAAATTAAATTAAAATAAGGTTTCTGAATTATTCAGATTTCAGTTTTTGCAATAAAATAGGCTGCCGTGGAATTTATGGAGGAATAAAAATAACAAAATCACCGAAAATTTTTAAGTAATCTACATTTGAATGGCATCAAAACATTTGGCAACGTTGCGTAGCGCGCGAGCTTCAGACCATTGAATGAATTCAAACTAAACTTTAACACACTTATGTTTTCCATTCATACTTTTTAGTTAATTTATTTTTAACAAATTATTATAATTCATAATTAAAAAATAAAACAATAATTAAAAAATACTAGCATTCTAGCCATGAGACATTAGAATGTGATGGTTTTATGACTAAACATTTATAATTAATTTATTTATTTACACTGACTGCAAAAACTTAAACGTGGTTGAGGTTATATTGTGCAAATGAAAATGTAAACAATCAGAATACAGCGTTGCCAAATCATGGACAGGTTAAGAATAGCTGATTTACAAGAGTCACATTAATTTTTGTATTTCACTATTTTTTTTTTAATTTTCAAAACTTCAACGATTAATGCGTCACATACTATTTATTTCTTAATTTTAGGAATTTTTTATGGGTTTATAATTTTAATTTATTGAATATTGACTACTACAGTTGTTGTGACTCAACTGGAGTGAAAGAACTGCCTTAAGGAAATATTTAAATATTATTCAAAAACCGTTCCACATAAGATTTTAAGGAGGAATTCTAACTAAATTGTTTAAAATAAATTGCGTTAATTGAAAAATAATCTTAGAAGAGTTCAAAAAATGTTAAAAAAAAAAAAAAACTCAAAATTTACGAATTAATTATACTAAAATGTATTTAAGGTCACAGGAAGCTACCCTGACTATTCCCGCGATGTTGTCACTATGTCTGTATGTGTGTGTGTGTGTGTGTGTCGCTTCTGTTGAAGCCTTTTCAAGTCGTTTAACGACAATTTGGTAGGCTTCACCCCAGATGTCCTTGTCGAGATCATTACAGATCTCTTTCCACACCCTCGCTTTACTTGCTTTGATGGCTCGGTTTCACGTCTTTTTGGCCTGCTTGTACTCGTTCGAATATAAGTCCTGGTTCAGGGAGCGTTTCGCAGCTCTCCTTGCTCGGCAACGTAGCTCATAACATCTTTTGTGAAATTCTGCTATATCTGATGACCATCAATACGCCGGCTTATGAAAATCCCAATTCTTCAGCTGCGGCATGCAGGCGTCACATGAAGCAGCTATTTATTTCATCGTGTTTAGTACTATTTTTTTAGTCTCGCTGCGGATATTTGGAATCGGGTTGTTCTGCAGAGTAGACCAGCTTCGTGTTAGGAACGTTCGCAGTGCCTCCAGGTCGAACTTTCTGGCATTCCACTTCCGGTTAGAAAGGTCGCGTTGTGAAACCGGAGCAGATGCCATTCCAAGGTTGAATGTCACAAACTGGTGATCACTGCTACTGAATTCTTTGGATACAGTCCAGTCTTTGATCATGTTGACAATCCTTGGAATCACCAACAAAATGTCGAGAATGGATTATTGGTACCCCGGTCTTCTAAAGGTCGTGGTGCTCCTAGTATTCAGCACTATGAAATCGAGTCTAGCTGCGACGTCAGCGACTTCGTTAACTTCTGGTGTCGGAGAAAGCAGCGCCCCATTCAGCCGATTTAGACTTGAAGTCACCAGCTACGATGACTCCTCCGTCGAACGTAGTGATCGCGTCTTCTATAGTTGCCAGCTTCTGTCAGATCACACTAATCCCTTCCCCTTCCCCTTCCACACCTATTCAGGTTTCCTTGTAGTATGAGCGTCTTTTATGCCCTCATGTTGCCTTAGCAAATGCGGTGTAGAATGCCTTACAAGCCCCAGAGCTAGAAACTTGACATAAGCCATCTTGAGCACCTTCGTCCGGTGTACAGAGAAAACATTTTGGCTTCTCCCTGCAGTTTACGGACTTGTGGTTCACTCCGCCACATTTGTGGCAGCACCTGTTTCTGCCTAGTCCCACACACTGACGTGTTTCGTGTCCAAAACCAAGACACTTGAAGCAGCGGGTTACTTTCGCGACTGAGTGTATACGGTAGTTAACTCAACCGATCTTTAAACGGGCCTTGTCACGGACCTTAAGGGGGGAAATACGTGTAGAAAGCAGTTTCCATGCTGCCTTTATGTAACGTTCTGAATTTTTGGGGTTTTTTCAGTTAAATGTTTTTTATATAATTTTATAATTGTAAAACTCCGGGCTGGCCTCGTTAGATGATCGATCGACCTCAGGTGGGCCTATTGCTGAACTCTCTCTTATTTTAAAAGGATTTTGAATAAGGTTTTGTTTGAATAACAAGAAGTTAATTATATTAATAGGTGGTATATTAAAATATTTCAATTTAAAAGAGTCAGTCAGTCTCCGGACCTACGTCCGGGGCCTAAGATGGTTGTCGGATGACTGCCTGAACTGATTCTTCTGATTCAGTACAACAAAATTACAATAATTAAAAGAGCGAACGTTGCATCTCGGGTTACCCTAGCCAGAGAAGTCGTCGGAACCCCGATCTCACGAGTTTAGATCCGAGTCCGGCGACTCTCTTATTAAAAGATTCCTGGAACCTTGCTGACTATGAATTACATAGCAGCAATAATATTAAAAGAATTAAAATTAGATTTTAACACACACACACAGACATACGGACATCATCGCGGGAATAGTCAGGGAAGCTTCCTAGGACCTCAAAACGTCAAGATCTGATGAGAACTCGATTTTCGAAAAACGGGGTGAAACCAATAACTTCCCGATTTTTGAAAATTTTCAATTTTCTTAGTGGGAAGTTAAAAATTTTTTTTAATGTGGTTCTTTTGGAATAACTTCTGAACGACTTTACTAATCGATTCTAAAAACCTATCAGCTTTTAACATCAAAAAACCACATCGATCACTGCCAAGCCAGTCAAAATCGGTTGACTCGCTCGAGAGATATCGTGAACGAAAGAAAACCGAAAAAAGTGTTTTTTTGGAATTACTTTGAAATTCTTTGTTTGATCAATTTAAACTTAAAGATTTATTACGAAGCTAGTAAAATTTCATTGCTACCAACCGCATGAATATTGGTTGATTCATTCAAAAGTTATTGCGGTTTTAAAATTCAAACGACAGTGTTCTATGAAACTTATGTCAGATTTTTTGCTGGGATGGGTTTCAGGGTTAACCGTTGTGCTTATTTTTCTACACGGGTGACGGTGTCAAAATATTAAATTCCCACCCCCCAAACTTAATACGGTATTTGGTGTAATTTTCACACAAAAATATTTACACTGACTCATTTACACTACGCTGGGTCTAAATATATTTCACAGTGTGGGATTCGAAAAACTGCGTCGAATATTGCTAACCACGTGAAAATTGATTTTTAATTGTCTTTTATAATCAGAGTGGGCTCAAAATCATAAAACAGCTCACTCGTTGAGCTTGAAGAACTCAAAATAACACATAAATTATATCTTTGAGCTCGAAGAGCTGAAAAACGTCGAAAGTGCAATCTACGCGTTTAGGTATGAAATTAGCAAGAAGTTGCAGGGATGGCCTTTAGGGTCCAACAATATAACTTTTTTTTTTTAGCTTAGCTATCTTGTTCATTAGTAATACATATCAAATTCCGTAGATTCTGTCATACCTATTTGTTTATTGAATCCATTAAATTTTGATTTTTGTGTTTTAGATGAGCTGTTATCAAGTTGTCATTTACGTCAGTGACGTACCAACTTTTGGAAGAGCTCCGTTAACTCGCTGTGTATTCATGTAAAAAATATAAAAATAAACAAAGTTAGATAGTTTTGTATTATTTAGGGGGTATGTGTTGAGCTAAATAAAGTTTATATCCATATCTGTAATATTTTCGGTGTAAAAAAATAATTAATATTTGCTTTTTTTCAAGCACTGGAATAAGAATGATCCCTTGAATTGATTTTTTTGTCAATATTGCTCTTAATACACAGATTGCGATTAAATGCTTAAGAAGTTACACCATAGTTCGAGTACAAATTAATTTGACCCTCTTGTTAAGCTTTTTATTAAAATAGCATGATTGATAGATTTTTAGTCATTACTTCAACAGATTGAATTACGAAACTTAACTCAGGACTAAATATATTTACAACTATTTGTGTATTTTATAACATTCCTTTTTAGAATTATTAGAATTTAATATGCGCACGCAAACGCATCTGAATATAGGGGTTACTTATATTTTCGTGCTTATGATATTCGACCAATCACATCACGAGAAAATTGATGCCACATACATTTCATCTCAATTTCATTATAGGATTATATCAAATATTTCAATGATTGATTTTTTCAAGTCAAATTTATTTTCTTAAAGTGATGAAATCTACCCGAGTCGAAATATCAAGCGTGATTCCAACTTCTCGAGCATTTCAAGCGTAACTCCTGCGTCTCGAGCGTATCAAGTATGATTCCAACGTCTCGAGCGTGTCAAGTGTAACTCTAACTATGTAATGTTCTGAGAATCATCTTCTGTTTGTTCCATCATGTTTTTTATTAATACATTCAAAAACGGTGATAGTTTCAGGGTATATACTCACTGTCAACAGTATATGTCTATTCGGGTCGAAAAAAAATCTTAATTATGACTTAAAATTAAAGTCAAAATCCTTCAAATTTCAACTAAGTAAATTTTTTTAGTCAGTATAAAATTTCCATAACAGTTGACTTAGATTTGACTTTTTGTGGCTTAGTTAGGATCGATTGATGACAAAATAAATCACGTTCAGGTCAAAACTGGTTCAGTTTGACTCTATTTTCTTCAGATTTAAGACAAAAAAAAGTCACATTTAAGTCAGAATTGCTTCGATTTAAATACATTTTACTTAGATTTAAGTGAAAAGAAGGTTCATTTAAGTCAGAATAAAACAAAATCAGACAGTTACAATGCAAATTTAAAAAATACTTATAATTACTAATATGTAATTGATAATAGTAATAATTATTAGCTACAACTATAATAATAATGTTAATTATAATAATAATAAAATTGATAATAATAATATAAACATTAATAACTATGTGAACATTAATGGTAGTAGAACCATTAATAGGAGTTAGATATAATGTTATGGTAACAATAATATATTTAATAATAATATTAGTAATTAAAAAAAATAATTATTAAAAATATTCGAAAGTTGAAAAAACGTCGGAAGCATTAGATGATTCATCTTGATTCAGATGGGAGTGCGGATGGTGTTCCGGCGTATTATCAGAATAATTTTGCTAGTACATATTTTGTCGTGAAGCTGGTTCAATCCAATTAACTGGAGGTAAATCAGTTGGTGATTGAGTACAGTAGCCTAGAAACGTATCAACACTGGGTGATGTTGGTGAGTAATTTGGAGCAGCAGTTGCAAGTGGTTGAGAAAGATAACTCTGATGTTCAACTCTGGGTGGTACTGACGAGTAGCTCAAAGTCGTAGTTGGAGGTGGCTGAAGACAGTAACCTGGAGTTTCACTACTTGGTGGCTGTGTAAAATAGCTTGAAGTCACAGCTGGAGGTGGCTGAGGACGGTAACCTAGAGTTTCACTATTTGGTGGCTGTGAAAAATAGCTTGAAGTCGTAGTTGGATGTCGCTGAGAACGGTAACCTGTAGATTCAATACTCGATGGTGATGGAGAGTTAACCTGATGATCAAACTAATTTTTCTAAATCAGATCGTTTACCTTTTATTGGAAGGTATATTTTTATTTAATTAATTACCTGTTTTTATATATAAAAATAATTTCAATAATACTTACAACCCATTTTCAAAATTCTCGCTGACTGCTTCATAGTTACATTAGTTGTTTTATCCGCCCGTTCGAGTGAGGTTAGAACTTCTTTGTCGATCACCTGCAGAAATTTTTGAGGTAGCTATTACATCAGACTTTTTGTCCAAAATTCAATGTATCAGAGGAAATCTCATGATTCAAATTTTCCTCAGATGTATTAAATAAAAATTAGGAAAACGGTTCACCCTAGAGGCCATCCCTGCAACTTCCCGCTAATTTTATACCTGAGCGCTTAAAATTGTACTTATGACATTTTTGAGCTCAAAATATAATTTATGTGATATTTTGAGCTCACTGAGTTCGGAGAGATAATATTTTGATGCATTTGAGCTCTCCAAGATCAAAAGTCTGATAGAAGTTTCATAGAACACTATTTTTGGATTTTTCAAATCGCAATAACTTTTGAATGGATCAACCGATTTTCACGCCGTTGGCGGCATTCGACGAAATTTTATAATCCTCATAAGTGATTTTAAGGTTTAAATTGATCAAATCGAAAATTTCAGAGTAATCCCGAAAACACACTTTTTTCGGTTTTGTTTCGTTCACGATAACTCACGAACGAATCTACCGATATTGACCGCACTGGTGGCGTTCGACGCGGTTTTTTGAAGTTAAGAGCTGATTAGTTTTTGGAATTGATCGGTGAAGCCGTTTAAAAGTTATTCCAAGAAAACCACTTTTCGAAAATTTTTTTTTGTAGTTTTTTTGCAATTTCTGAAAATCTACCGGTTCGTATCAGTTCAAATTTTCAGGAAATCTAAGTTTGGTCAAGCCCTTTTAAATGTTGCCAACCGCGATCAAATCGGTCAAGCCGTTCAAAAATTATAAAAGGGTTACATACATACACATATATACACCACACACACACACACACACACACACACACACACACACACACACACACACACACACACACACACACACACACACACACACACACACACAGACATACGGACATCATCGCGGGAATAGTCAGGGAAGCTTCCTAGGACCTCAAAACGTCAAGATCTGATGAGAACTCGATTTTCGAAAAACGGGGTGAAACCAATAACTTCCCGATTTTTGAAAATTTTCAATTTTCTTAGCGGGAAGTTAAAAAAAAATATTATAACTAATGCAACTTATTACTAATTTAACTAAAAGAATTTGATAAAAAAATTTGTTATTATCAATAAATGAAATGCAAAATTTTATATCATAGTATTGGAAATTAATCTCCAGATTTTGGAGCGCTTGAAATAAGATCACCTAAAACAAAAATAGATTGCAGCCTTGGTAAATGAAATAATTTTATCAATTTTTTCTAAAAAACAACAATGTTGGTAAGTACGGCCTGTTATAATCTTAATTTTTATTAATATTTATAATGCTACTAGCCGTTCCCGCCCACTCCCCCGGGCGAATAACATTTTAGAATTTTTAAAAACGGATCACGGTTTGTTAAAAGTGAAAATCATCCGCATGGAGAGCGCTATTTAAGTAGCTGACCAATGTGACAACTTATTATATCCATACACATGATTAGCACACAAACGTAATCTTTCAATACTTTCTTTACTTGACATCTTTAATCCTTTTTTAGCTTGTTCTGAGCTTTCAATCATTCAAACATTTAGGTTTATTAAAAAAAAATTAGGAAAACGGTTGACTCTAAAGGCGATACCTGCAACTTTTCGCTGGTTCCATACTTAAGCGCTCAAAATTGCACTTATTACGTTTTTGAGCTCTTCGAGCTCAAAAATATAATTTTCGTGTCATTTTGAGCTCTCCGAACTCAAAGAGATAGCTTTTCTCGGCTTTTGAGCTCAAAAGTCTGCTAGAGATTTAATAAAACACTATTTTTGAATATTCAAATCGCAATAACTTTTGACTGAATGCACCGATTCACACGTTCTTGGCAGCGATAGACGCGGTTATTAAGGCCACATAAAGAACTTTTAAGTTCGAATTGATCGATCAAGGAATTTAGAAGTAATTCCGAAAAAACACTTTTTTTGGTTTTCTTTCGACAACGATAGATCACGCACGAATCAACCGATTTTGATTTTCAAAACGGCATTTGATGTGGTTTTTCAAGGTTAATAGCTGATTAGATTTTGGAAATGATCGGTAGAGCTGTTAAAAAGTTATCTAAAAAAAAGGTGAAAATCATCCGCATGGAGAGCGCTATTTAAGTAGCTGACCAATGTGACAACTTATTATATCCATACACATGATTAGCACACAAACGTAATCTTTCAATACTTTCTTTACTTGACATCTTTAATCCTTTTTTAGCTTGTTCTGAGCTTTCAATCAATGAAATGTTTAGGTTGTATAAAAAAAAAAAATTAGGAAAACGGTAGACCCTACAGGCCATCCCTGCAACTTCCCGCTGATGGTTCTATACTTAAGCGCTCAAAATTGCACTTATTACGTTTTTGAGCTCTTCGAGCTCATGGCTTATTTTTCACCGTCGAACGACGGTTGTTCGACCATCAATAGACTTTCTTTCATCGGTAAAGTGAATTGACGGTGAATTCACCGTCGCTTGACCGTACTTTAACCGTCACCACGAATCCGCTAGGGAATGAACAAATAAAGTAAAACTCTATGTAATTGGAAATTATAATTAGTAATCTTTTCCTGCTTATTTATCAACATAACTCACAACTATCGGTAGTAAAGTTTACTATTTTGTCGATTAAGCACTTAGTTTCATAAGAGTACTGTTTCGAAGAATGATCACATTCCTCATTCTGCACTCAAGTGAATTTGACTTCGTTTATGATTATAGTTAGTCTAATCAACTAATCGAACGACTTTTGTTTTTATCATTTTTTTTCGAACATTTCTTTTTTCTCTCTTGAACATTTTTCTAATTCTTTTAATATCAAACACATTTATAATTCTTTACTTTGTGCACGTTTGAAGTTTTCGGCACCTCTCATTTTGCACTCAAGTGAATTTGACTTGGTTAATAATTACAGTTACTCTAATCAACTAATCGAACGAATTTAATTTTTATATTTTTTTTTCGATCATTTCATTTTTCTTTCTTAGACATTTTTCAAGTTCTTTAAAGATGAAGTACATTTATATTTCTTTACTTTGTGCATATTTAAACGTTTCTGGCACTCACGGAAAATATAAGTCACTCATTTTAACGGTGTATCGCGATAATACTTAAACTTCTTTATATCACATACGCAATACAAATTCTTTAAAAAAGTGTATACCAATAGGACTGAAACATTTTTTTCAATGTATTATTTTTTCTATCACATCTATTTTGTTTTCTAATTTCAGTGGAATGAGCGCTTTGAGCGTGCATATTGCACGCCTCATAAGCGAAGCGTTGAGGTTGTGCTCTACTCTCGACATTTCAAAAAAATCAGTTTTCTCAAAACTGAAATTGATTTTTTATTATTTATATTCCCAGGTAAAAAAAGTTATATGTAATTAGACATAATTATATATAATACCATACATAATTATATATGAAAAATGGCCCTATATAATTATATATAACTATATATCATTATATATAACTATATATAATTATATAGAATTATTTCCATAGAAAAAAAAAACCGTCACGCACGGGAACCAAACCTAGGACCTGACGCTTGAGAGACTATTACTTTACCCGTTTACCTATGAGACTTACTTGAATGACAGGGTTTTTAACAACTATAAGTAATGCAAATCGTATGCATGATCGATGGGAAATAAACAAAATTTTTTATTTTGTTTTTGAATTATTAATTATCAATATACACTGATAAAAAGATTCATTGACTATTAATACATTAATTTATTCGAAGACAATTATTTAATTGGTTAAATTTTAATAAATCCTCTAAATTAATATACATGAAAGTCTTGAATTTAATAACTTAAAAATTATTCAAGGTGTACAAATGCTTAAATGTAAAATAGGAGAAACTAATCAAAATGAACAAGCTCGAGAGTTACAAATTTATTTGTGGTCGGGAAATCCAATTAATTATGAAGCCCACGAAAATGATCGCTTTTTGATTATAACCGAAGGTTTTCTTGATGAGAACTTGAATATTTATGCTCGAGCAAATATTAAAAACGAACACATGTAATGACATATAGTTATATATAAATTATATATAATTATATATAGTCTTATATAATTATATATAACCTTAAAAACGAACATACAATCGTGGTCATTAATTTATGTATGTTTTTAATATTACTGGAAAATAGCCGTTTGTAAAATAGAATGTTTATTAACTCTAAATTTGGAAATCAGTTGATAATGTCATTTGTAAAATTTGTCGCAAATAAAAAATGATATTAATGAAATTAGCGAAATGGAAATTTCACCAAATATAAATTTAGTCATTTAAAAAATAGCGAAAAACAAAAATCTGTAGGTACGTGAATTTAGCCAATTCTTACTGCAGAAACTTGTCAAATTAGCCGATTATAAACTTTGTGAAATGTAAAATTAGCCGTTTCTAAATCTCTCGTAATTCTTTAACGGATCGACGGATCAAAAAACGCTTTGAGGCATCTGAAAGGACTTTCATAAATTTAGTTTCTCTGAAAATTAGAGCAGATTCGACAGACTCATTCAAAAATTATAAGAAGTTGAAAAACGGCTAATTTTACGATTCGTAAAGTTTACAATCGGCTAATTTTATAAGTTTCTGCAGTGAGAATTTGCTTAATTCACGTAGCCGAAGATTTTTGTTTTTCGATATTTTATAAATGACTGAATTTTGATTTGGTGAAATTTCCATTTCGCTAATTTCATTAATATCATTTTTTATTTGCGACTAATTTTATAAATGACATTATCAACTAATTTTTAAATTTATAGTTCATAAACGTTCGAGTTAAAAAAAGGGCTATTTTCCAGTAAACTTAAAAACATACTTAAATTAATGACCACGATTGTATGTAATGACATATAGTTATATTTAAATTATATGAAGTCATATATTGATTATATATGGTTCTATAGAATTATACATAATTTTTTTTTACCCGGGAGATTATATATGTAAAAGGCCAGATAAATCAAACAGAGTTTGGTAATTGTGTAATTATTTTAATTTAAAATGAAATTGCTGTACATTTTTATGTAAAATCATGTAAGATAAAACTTTTTAAAATTATATATAACTCTACGAAATCACAAAAGTCATTATATATAATTATACGAAACCCCGAAAGTCATTATATATACCCTGATTAAAGAAATCAATTGAAAAGAATTAAAACTATTTCAATTCTTTTTAATTATGCTTAATTTCGATGGCCGCATTAAAAAGAATAGAAAATAATTCAAATACCGGTAATTCGAATTCTTTTTAATTTTTCGTGCAATATTAAAATGCATTAAAAAAAATTCAAAATTCTCTCATTTTAATTCATTCCAATTCTTACTATCATATTAAAAATAATTGAAAATAATTCAAACCCCGGTCATTTTAATTCTTTTCTATTCTTTATGTAGTATTGGAATGAATTCAAAAGAATTCAAATTTTTGAACTTATTTCAATTTCTTTTAATCATTCAGAATGTACCTGAAGATCTGAACGTTTTTTTATGAACGAAAATCAAAAAAAAAATTTTTTTGCTTTTGAGACTGAAAATGATTTTTCAGTTTCAAAATGAGTCAAAGAGCCCGGGAAATAGTACATTGGATTCTCGAAATACCAAAACTACCCCTCCAGCCACCCCTAAAGACTTAGACATCTCAAAAAAAATTAAAAAAAAAATAGTTCAAAGGGTCGTTTGAAGATGTAATTTTTTTTAAACACTCCTTTTACACCCCTACAGAATATAAAAAATAAACAAGCCAATAACTTCTCCGGAACTACCCTTTGAACCACCCGAAAGACTTAGAAATCCGAAAAAAAATTCAGAAAAAATAATTCAAAGGGTCGTTTGAAGCTGTAATTTTTTTTAAACACTCCTTTTACACCCCTACAGAATATAAAAAATAATCAAGCTAAAAAAAATTCAGAAAAAATAATTGGGGGTGTAAAAGGAGTGTTTAAAAGAATCACAGCTTCAAACGACCCTTTGAATTATTTTTTCTGAATTTTTTTTCGGATTTCTAAGTCTTTCGGGTGGTTCAAAGGGTAGTTCCGGAGAAGTTATTGGCTTGTTTATTTTTTATATTCTGTAGGGGTGTAAAAGGAGTGTTTAAAAAAAATTACAGCTTCAAACGACCCTTTGAATTATTTTTTCTGAATTTTTTTTCGGATTTCTAAGTCTTTCGGGTGGTTCAAAGGGTAGTTCCGGAGAAGTTATTGGCTTGTTTATTTTTTATATTCTGTAGGGGTGTAAAAGGAGTGTTTAAAAAAAATTACAGCTTCAAACGACCCTTTGAATTATTTTTTCTGAATTTTTTTTCGGATTTCTAAGTCTTTCGGGTGGTTCAAAGGGTAGTTCCGGAGAAGTTATTGGCTTGTTTATTTTTTATATTCTGTAGGGGTGTAAAAGGAGTGTTTAAAAAAAATTACAGCTTCATAAAGAATAGAAAAGAATTAAAATGAACGGGGTTTGAATTATTTTCAATTATTTTTAATATGATAGTTAGAATTGAAATGAATTAAAACGAGAGAAGTTTGAATTTTTTTTAATTCATTTTAATACTGCACGAAAAATTAAAAAGAATTAAAAATATGGGTAACATATGGAAAAAATATGAAAAAAATATAGGCAAAATATGGCGAGAATATCGCAAAATATAGGTAATATATGGAAAAAATATGGACAAAATATGGGCGGAATATAGGCAAAATTTGGGCAAAAATATGGAAAAAATATTAGGAAAATATGGAAAAATATGGGCAAAATGTGAGCAAAATATGGCAGAAATATGGGCAAAATATGGCGAGAATATGGAAAAAATATAGGTAATATAGGAAAAAAATATGGAAAAAATATGGGCCAGATATGGCAAAAATATGGGCAAAATACGGCGAGAATATGGAAAAAATATGGGTAATATATAGAAAAAATTTGCAAAAATATGGGTAACATATGGAAAAATATGGAAAAAATATGTGCAAAACATGGAAAAAATATAGATAAAAATATGGAAATAATATGGAAAAAAATATGGGAAAAACATGGCGCAAATACGGCGAAAATATGGAAAAAATATGGGTAAAATATGGAAAAAAGATGGGTACAATATGGAAAAAATATGGCGAAAATATTGAACAATATTCGGAAAAATTATGGCAAGAATATGGAAAAAATACGGAAAAAATATGGAGAAAATACGGAAAAATTATGAGCAAAATATGGAAAAAATATCGGCAAAATATAGGCAAAAATATGGGAAAAAATATGGGAAAAAATATGAGCAAGATATGGAAAAAATATCGGCAAAAAGGGTAAAATATGGAAAAAATATGGGTAACATATGAAAAATTATGGAAAAAATATGGGCAAAATATTGAAAAATTTAGAAAAAATATAGAAAAAATATGGAAAAAATATGGAAAAAAATATGGAAAAAATGTGAGCAAAATATGAAAAAAATATGCCGAAAATGTGGAATAAATATGGGCAAAATATGGAAAACATATGGTCAAAATATGGAAAAAATATGGACAAAATATGGAAATATATGGTCAAAATATGGGCGAAATATGGGCAAGATATGGACACCCTGGCGGATTCGTGGTCACGGTAAAATGATCGTGAAACGACGGTGAAAGCACCGTCAATTCACAGTGTAGACAAATTATCGTCGAATTACCGTCACTTGACTGTCGAACGACCGTCGTTTGACAGTGAACGATGAGTATAGTTGTGAACAATTTTCACTGTTACTTTATGATTTTTATTCTGTATAGTTGTCATACTTCACTCTTCGAAAAATCAAATTTTCACTTGACTTTTCCGATTTTTACTTAGGTAAAAAATCGGAAAGGTCAAGTGAAAATTTGATTTTTCGAAGAGTGAAGTATGACAACTATACAGAATAAAAATTATAAAGTAACAGTGAAAATGATTCACAACTATACTCATCGTTCACTGTCAAACGACGGTCGTTCGACAGTCAAGTGACGGTTATTCGACGATAATTTGTCTACACTGTGAATTGACGGTGCTTTCACCGTCGTTTCACGATCATTTTACCGTGACCACGAATCCGCCAGGGTATAAATGAATTGAAAGGAATTCGAATTTGTTAATTCTTTTCAATTCTCAGCAATGCTGTAAATTCAAAAGTATTTACCGATTGAAATGAATTCTGTAGAATTAAAACCCGTGATTTTATTTCTATTCTTTTTAATAATTCGGGAAGCCAGAAATTGAAAAAGTATTTATTGATTGAATAGAATTGATTTGAATTTATTTTCTAGATACGACGAAAAAATCCAGGAATTAAAAGTATAGAAATGAATTCATTTTTCGTCATTTTCAATTCTTTTCAATTGTTGATTTTTTTAATCAGGGTAATTATATATAATTGTATATAGTTATATATAAAGTTTTTTACCCGGGTACACTAATATCAAGTCAAATAATTTGTCAGGCACATAAAATATATTTCAATAACAATTTTTTTGTTTAACATAGTAAATAATAACATTAAACATAATCTTTTCTGGACGTCCGTGTATGAATGGGTGTATGTGGCATCAAAATTGGTCGAAAAAATGATCGTACCGAAATAATTTTATTTAATTATCTCAAGTAACACACGACAGAATTTCTTAGTTAATATGAGCGTTCAATTCACTGTCGTTAAATTATTATTTATAAAAAATTAATTTATGACTGTTGATTTTTTTGTATATTTATCTATACATTTTTATGATTGTATTTTTTTTCCTCACCTTAGAGTTATGGCGCCACTAAACCATAACAAAGTTTTCTATTTTTTATTATTTTGCTTTTGATCTTTTATTTTAATCAATTTTATTGTAAAAAATGAGATTATGAGGCGTGCACTTTTGGATTTTCTAAACTTTTTGAATTTTATTCTAAATAAGTCATTAAAGTAATTAAAAATTATTTTTTTTTATTTATTATAACTTTTTTTTATGTGATTAATATCATTTGTTTTAATTTTATGATATTAGAACAATAATTTGACTGTTATTGAGCGAGTTGTTTTGTTAATAACCACCTTGACGGTTCCTATAGCTGTTTGTCGCGTATAGAATAGTCATACCAGTGAACTTGAGAAATAACGGGCCCCGAAACCCAAGTCAATGGCAAGCAAGTAAATCTATTCAACGGATCATATGTCTTGGTACTTTCTTACTATAATGGCTGCCATAATCTATGCACGGTTGATTGTATTGTATTGGCTATGGATCGCTCCATAAGTTTGAACATGCTTTTACTATTAATTCGGTTATAGCAGTGACAGTTTTACTACTAAATTTGGCTCATAAAAAAATTCCAGTTATTTTCGAATTATATACGTGAAGTGAAATAAACAGAGCGTCAAATGTAAATGCTCATGTTAAATGCTTTGAACGTTTATTCAAGTTTTAGTGGTATTGTATGAAAATTCAAAAGTTTTGCATTCATGTACTTTATTAATTCAATAAAATTTTATTCATCTTATTACTGTATCTTCATGAATTTAATTATTTTTTGGCTGATAATCTCTTATTACATCAAACAGTGAAATAAACAAAAAACATACGTATACTTAATTTAGCTAAATAAAATAACTTTTTTAGGTGCCGATAAATTTTCATAACTAAATATTGACGAATAAATTACTTTTGAAAATGAAGGATCGATATTTTTTAACAGTATCAGTGATAAAATGTAGTCGTTAGTTGAACTGATTTGTAATATAAATAGCACAACTTTCTTATAGAAAGTGTAAAAGTGAGTAACTTTTAAAATACCAAAGTTTTTAATTGTTTCATTAAACGAAAAATATGTTATTGTGAATGAATAATTAATAAGTGGGACAAGTGTGAGTTTTGATTTTTGATTTGAAAATTTGTATGGACTTTTAAATTACATGAAATAAAGTAAATTTCCAATGCTTGAGAATTGGATTAATGAAAAGTGTATCCTAAAACAATTATGAGCATTGAAAACAAAAATGACTGTAGAGGTTTCAAAAGCATCTTGGTACTCCAAAATATACAGTTATCTACAAAATCGAAATCGTATCGAACCTGCAAAATCAAAATTACCAGATTGTGATTTTTTCACTGTAGGTCCTCGACGTACACTTCGAATATTGAAACCAACACAAAAAGCTGGTGAATCCGATAATTTATCTATATATAACTCAGAATCTATAAATGAAAAGTTCATTTCGAAGTGGATAGAAAAACCTCATTCATTTAATAGCTGTAGATGCTCGTTTTATAAATTTTATACTCGGAATAATATTAATGAGCAAAATTCTCCTAAATTAAATCAAACTAAAACTCGTTTCAAACAAAATGATGATAAAGAAAAAACGAGTAAATTTAAAATTAATGTTTCCAAAGATTTAAATCATTTCGATAGATCAGCGAAATCAAAAGAAAATAATAAAATTATTGAAGAAATTGAACTTGGGAATTACTTTAAAGATCGCATAAATATTGAAACTCTGGCTATTAAAAGTAAAATTATTAGAGATTTAGAAAGATCTATTGATCTTATTTTGGGAAATGTTCTTAATCATACAGTTAACGTTATAAGTTCTTGTGAAAAAACAACAGATAATATACACTATTTTAGCGATAAAAATGAATCTACTAATTCAAAACGAAATAAACCGATGATCAATGATGCGCCCACAAGTATTCCTTTAGACATAAAATTTGACTTTTCTAGTGATGATTATAGCAGTAGTAGATATTGTGTTGCAAGTATTGACAAATCTGACTTTGGTGGCTATGTAAATCAAGCATTTGCTCCATGTATAAGTGATCCTGATAAGTTAGACTTTTATTTAAAAGGACCAATTAATGAAAAAGATTTCGATATGATAGATTACCTGGATTCTGGTATTAATAGCGTTGAAACAATGGAAGTTTCAATGGAATCAGATTTCAATGTAGAAAACTCTTTTACGCAGATGATCGACGATAAGTTTAATCACATGATAGAATCTTCGAATTTAAATGATGACAATACTCCAGATATTGCTACACAGCTTCAGAAAAATACAGATTGTATTGGTTTCGCCCAAGAAGAAAATAGTAATGAAATAATTACAGAGAAAGAAACTACTGAATTTACAATAAATTTAACTGAAAATGTTGAAGAAATCATGTACTCTGATTTTACTTCATTAGTTGCCAAAAATATGATTGATGATAAGAGACTAATTTTTGATATTGATTCTCATGACAAAACATCAATACGAAAAAACGATAAAATTGAAAAATTCCATTCAACAGTTACTGTAAATGAAAATGTTACTTCAAAATTTGATGATACTAGCAAAAGTAGTGACAATAAAAAAACAAGTAAACTAAAATTAAAACAAAAACTCGAGGAATCGAAAAATGGTGAAAAAGAAAAAAATGTTGAAGAACTTATTCAAAGCTGCAAAGAGTCTTTAACGGACTTAACTATTTCAAAAAAAATTCGAAAACCTACAATAGTATTTCTTCATGGATTTGGATCCTCTGCCGAAGTCTTTGAAAATCAACTTCAATATTTTTCAATGATGGGTTATCCGTGCATAGCTCCGGATTTATTGGGTCATGGTATGAGTTCTGTTCCTGATAAAAAGCGCGATTATCATTTTGATAAGCTACTTAATGACTTGGAAGAAGTTCTTTATCATTATGCTTTTAAATTTGGGCAAAAATGTGTCTTAGTTGCTCATAACTACGGGTAATATGGAATTTTTATTTTTTTCTATTAATTGTATAACAATAATAACAACTTTTTTTGTAACGCCGAATTATAAAAAATAATCGATGTCTTACCCACATTATCATTAATTAATACATGATAAAAAATAACTAAAATTTTATTTAATCGATTTAAGAACTTAAGCGCCCGTGAAAAAATATTCTGATCAATTGATATGTCCTGATATAGCCATATCAAAATTTTTTATATATTCATATCAGACCTGATATGATCTGATATGTCCATGTATAATTTTTGATAGGTGCTGATATGACCTCCCGCATTAAGAAATATATATATATCACATATATAATATATATGCCGCATATATTTAGGCAAAAAAAAAAAATAGTTTAAGAATTTTTTTACTCAAATCAAGAAGGTGAAATTCTTCAAAATTATTTACTTGATTCAAAATAAATTTTTTTCTATGTATATCTAGACAATTATATGCGTGCATATCTGTTAACATATCTGTGGATATATATATTTATAAATGCGAGCATACATGTAGACATATATTCTATTATCTATTACGGAATATAAGTTTGCATATATTTAGCGCAAAAAAAAAAATAAATGAGAAAATATATATACACATATATTTCTCATATATATACTTTTCCATGCGGGCTGATATGACCTGATATAAAAATTTGCCATATCAGGCCTGATATAGCTTGATCAGGCTTGATATGGCTTGGTCTGGCCTGATATGATTTGATTTGGGCTGATATAATTTGATCTGCGCGTTTATAATTTTTTGATATGTTAACAGAATTCTGATATGATTTTATCAGTTCGGATCTGACTTAATAGTATCAAATAAGGCCAAATCTTAGTGATCATTCTGTTATTGGGTCACTAGATTTTTTGAGTCTAAGAATCGGCGAATTTACATTTTTCATTTTTTTTAATTAATATATTTTGTGACAGACATACGGTATAAATTATGAAAATGGTAAAATGTATAAATTAAAAAACATTTTCAAAGTTACTCTAAAAACTTTTTAATTAATTCTGTACTGCTTAATTTTTTCACAAAATTTTTTTTTAATTGAGAAATTGATGATTTAGAATTTTTACTTTCAAAAGTAATTTTTTTGTTAATAGTAATTTAAGTAAAAATAGATTAATTTTATGAATGAATTTTTTGAATTATTCAACATTTTTAAGAAACTTAAAAAAAAAAAATAATAATTACTGTTTTCGTAGAATCAATCGGTTACCATTTTTTATCCGGTTTGAAATTTTAAAAAAGTAAAATTTTTTTTTTATCTTTTGAATATAATATGAAATTAATATTATTATTATTTTTCATCAACAGATTCGGTAGAATCTGGCGCCAAGTTCCGTTCTCAAGCCAGACTACCGAGTGTGTATATACCGTAAGCAGAACAGTTTTTTGAGGATACAAATTTTTTTTAAAATTTGATTTGATTTTTTTTTTATATGATATTTTATAATAGTAGTTCGTGCTTTTTATTACGCGTATTACTTGATTATTATCAATTATCTTTATAATTTCTATTTAAAATTATTAAAAATAATCAGCACGAACTATAGCGACCCAGATTTTTAGATTTTAACTTTTTTCTTATGTAAAAAGCGGACGGCCAGAGACTAAATAATACAAGGATGCATGCTAATCTTACAATAGATGAGAAACTACAGTGAAAAAAAGATATTTGACAGCTTGCAATTACACACGCCAGGCGGCGCAAGAATAACTTTTACATGAACTATAGCTCAAAGGGGATAGCTTGTCACCGGAAATGTATTAAATTAAAATTGTCAATTTTTATTATAAGTACAAAAAATACTGAAATCCGAATAAAAACAGTTTCACTGTAAAAAAATCGCGCCAAGTCCACGTTCATAAGACTATTAAGAAAAAAAAAATTTTATTTCTTTACAAAAAAAATATAAAATGAAAAATTAAAAAATCCAAATAACCGATATGGTTGCATATGATTTTCGGAAATTAAAAAAAATTTTGTTGTAAATTTAAAAATTAAAAGAAACAATTTTGGAACGTATTTAGTGTGCGTGGTTACGAAATATTTTATTTTTTTGAAATTCCTAAAATCTATCTACTAGGACTTTTAAAAAAAATTGAAGTACACAATGAAGCACACCAAGTACGTTCCAAAATTGTTTCTTTTAATTTTTAAATTTACAAAAAAATTTTTTTTAATTTCCGAAAATCATATGCAACCATATCGGTTATTTGGATTTTTTAATTTTTCATTTTATATTTTTTTGTAAAGAAATAAAATTTTTTTTTTCTTAATAGTCTTATGAACGTGGACTTGGCGCGATTTTTTTACAGTGAAACTGTTTTTGTTCGGATTCAATATTATGCCAAATGAACAACAATTTTTAACGATGACTTGAAATTTGTTTTATTTATACCATATATACTATAAAGAGAATCTAGTGAACGGTTGACCTCAAAGGCCATTTTTATAACTTGCTGTTATTATCGCATTCACATAGGTTCAAATACACATAGGTTCAATTATAATTAAGTGCTATAAATAGGACATTGGATGGTTATTTGAACGGCAATTCAAAAATTATTTCGATGAAGATAATACTGAAATTTAGTGCGGCTTACGCTGTAATCTGTAACTTATGTAATTAAATATGTAAAAAATAATTTATTTAGATGACATAATTAAACTTCGAGCATTGACTATGTATGTAAGTAAGCGAATAACTTTATATTACATTAAAGAAATTCATGTAGCGTAATTAAAAGTCGTAATTCTCTATAAATTTTCATCAACAGTCAATTTAATAGCTTTTTGGAGAAAAAAATTAGGAAAACGGTTGACCCTGAAGGCCATCCCTGCAACTTCCCGCCACTTTCGTAATTAAGCGCTCGAAATTGCACTTATTATGTTTTTGAGCTCTTCGAGCTCAAAAGTTTGATAGGAGTTTAATAAATTACTATTTTTTTAATTTTCAAACCGCAATAACTTTTGAATAAATGAACCGATTTTGACCGGTTTGGTGGCGATCGACGTGGTTTTTCGATGTTAAGAGCTAATTAGTTTTTGGAATTGATCGGTCAAGCCGTTTAAAAGTTATTAGAAAAAAACCACATTTAAAAAAATTTTTGGATTTTTCAAATCGCAATAACTTTTGAATGGATCAACCGATTTTCACGCGGTTGGCGGCATTCGACGCATTTTTATCATCCTCATAAGTGATTTTCAGGTTTTAATTGATCAAATCGAAAACTTCAGATTAATCCCGAAAAAACACTTTTTTCGGGTTTCTTTCGTTCACGATAACTCACGAACGAATCAACCGATTTTGACCGGACTGGCGGCGTTCGACGCGGTTTTTTGATGTTAAAAGCCGATTAGTTTTTGGAATTGATCGATGGAGCCGTTTAAACGTTATTCCAAGAAAACCACTTTTCGAAAAAAATTTTTTTTGTAGTATTTTTTGCCATTTCTCAAAATCTACCGGCCTGAATCGGTTCAAATTTTCAGAAAATCTAAGTTTGGTCAAGCCCTTTCGAATGGCACCAACCGCGATCAAATCGGTCAAGCCGTTCAAAAGTTATAAAAGGGTTACACACACACACACAGACATACGGACATCATCGCGGGAATAGTCAGGGAAGCTTACTAGGACCTCAAAACGTCAAGATCTGATGAGAACTCGATTTTCGAAAAACAGGGTGAAACCAATAACTTCCCGATTTTTGAAAATTTTCAATTTTCTCAGCGGGAAGTTAAAAATTCAAAGGGCGCGCCGTTATCTTGCTATTAAAATTCCATATTATTCAATTTGGTGTAAATTTTTCGTGCCAAAATTTTTAGGATCAATGTGGATGAATTCATATAAATTGAGTAATTTGTCAAGCATAAATCAACCACAAAACACTTTATGATTAAATCTAATTAATTCTAAGACTTAAAAAAACGATATAATTTGAAAGCTCATAATAATTTGAGGTTATGACCAAATATGACTCCCATAATGATTTAATTACTTGACAAAATGTTTTGACACTAATTAAATTAAAATATGCTGATTAAGAATAAATTAAATAAAAAATGTTCTCCTATTTGACTTAATGATCACGGAAATGTAATACTATTGATGTTTTCAGATGTAGCTTAGCAACAGCTTTGGCGAATAAATATACACATGAAATTCATCGATTGGTTCTAATATCTGGGGGTGGACCAATACCTTTAGTATCGCCGACGAAAGAAGGTGCATGTCATTGCTGTTTAAGGATAATTTTATCTCCACTTTTAATGTGTGGTTTCCGACGAGATATATTATATGCAACAAGAGGTCGACAGCATCCTTATTGTGGTTCAGAACAAGAAAATCAATGGCCTTTTCATATGAAATATGTTTTGGATGGTATGTCATGGCCTGAAGGCGATTATCTTTTTCACAGAAGAGTCTGCGTTCCTACACTGCTTATACATGGACTTAAAGACGACAAGGTATCACTTGTGCAAGAATGTCAAATGGAAAGAGTAAGTTAAAAATGTTGGTTTTTAAGTATAAATGATTGAGAATTTGCTTCCTTTAAAACCATAATTTTTGTATTTCAGACTATGCCGAAAGCTAACCTTGAAGCTATTTCAAGAGCTGGACACTTACCTATGATAGATACTCCGAATCAAGTTAATCACATGATACATTGTTTCATTAATTTACTAAGTAAAAAAACATGACACAATTAAGGAAAATAAGTGATGATCAATGTTTATTATAATTTATATTACGCTTGTTACATTTTTATAATCGTTTAAACTAACAATTGATAGGATTTACATAAAAAATAATTGGCAATTTAAATTATCATTCAACATTAATGTTTTTCCTAATTGATTGGATTAATTATTTCACAGTTGAATATTTAAAAATAATAAATAGATTTTTAGGTATTGTAATATATTGACTGAAAATATTTGTCTATACGTAAACAAGTAAAAGTTTTAGAGGATTAATAGAATTAAATAAGTATAATTGACTATTTCTCAAATTTATATTGAAATTTTAAAATGATACTCGTCAAAACTACTTAATTTCGTAAATTATAAGAATTACCAAAGACAATTTATAATAAGTTATTTTATTTATCTTACTATATTTATTGATTGATAAGAATTAGAAATTATTTTTATGTATAATGATCACATTTTTTCATGCATAAAAATAGACTAGTTACTTGTAAACCTTTGATTTAACGGATTATCAGATGACTTCATCCATTCTTTTTTTAGTAGTTGTTTTAACTGGCTAAGTCTTAATGTTGGATTTTGTTCTTTAATTATTGGCATCATTTGCTCTTCAAAACTATTATAAGCTGCTTTCATTCGTCTTTCTGGGTGACGATCAATTTCTGGTTCTTTCATGCTGCAAAAATATTAATATATATTATTAAAAAATGCAAAAACTAACTATTAGTAGGAATTCAAATTGCGCACATACGCACGCGTTCTAATCCTGAACCAACAAGAAATCAGGGGCCATTAATTTTTTCGATTAGAATCGATATAATTTCCATACTAAACTAACTTCATTTTAGTTATCAATTTTATATTATAGGAGAAAGTAAGACATCTGAATATACCTTAATAATGTTAGCGCTTCATTTATTCCATGAGCAGATTCTCCTTCCAAGTTGAGCCTATTAAGGTTTTCTTCAATTGGTTTCTCTACTTCTTTCTTTTTACAAGCCACTTGATTCCGTTTTTCTGTTTCTAACATAATTTCTGCTCTTGTAATTTTTGAACTAAGTTGTTTACCGCCAACCTTTATAGTAGCTAACTCTTTTTCCAAGAGAGCTTTTGCCTCAGCTTTTTTTTCTAGCTGTTGTAATCGTTTTCTTTCCAGCTCTTCCTAAGTTATTTAATAAATTTTTTTATTATTAATGTCCAGACATGATAAAAATTGTGGATCAAATCAACTTATTTTGTCCGCTTAGTAACAATAATAATAATAATAATAATAATAATAATAATAATAATAATAATAATAATAATAATAATAATAATAATAATAATAATAATAATAATAATAATAATAAAATTGTAAATTAATTTCAACCGTTTTACTTAGCGTCTGATTGCCCGATGAAAAAAGTTTTTGTCTAATCATATATATAGTCATGCGTAATGATCTATATGTGATTGGATCCAAAAATTGGCCAGGTCCAATTATATATAACTATATATAACAATATTTAATTATGTGTTATTACTTCTAATTAATTATTTTGCTTAATTTAATGGATATAGTACTTGACGGAGTCAGACGCAATTCGCTATAATGAATAAAAATAAAAAAAAAATGGTTACATATAATTTTACGGCTGTACCACCGGCAGTCACTCATCCACCTACTAACCATGCTCAATGCTGCTTAATTTTAGTAATCTCCGTGCGCCTTGAAGTTCTCGTCTGCTGTGCTGCTATCTTATGTGACAATAATTCTATAAAGTACATAACGTATCAAATCAGCTTATCATAAATATGACATAAAAATTGATTGTATAATATATTTTGATAGTCTTAATTTATTTATTTTACCAAATCTCATTATTACATGACATTTATTTAAATAATAAAGTAAATAATTATTTTACTGTTAGGCAGTAGCAGAGCAGACCAAAACATCTCATAAGAAATGTAACATTTTTTTTATTTCAGAATTATTTAAGTGTAATGGTTAACACCATTTTTCACTTTTTGTGATTACCAAAAAAAAATTTTTTTTTTTTTTTTTTTTAAGAAAAAATTTTGATAACATCTGACTATGTAAGTCTGATCAGATCTAATTATATATAGATAGACCTATGTATTATCTGATCAGATCTGATCATATATAGACTTATATACGATTATATATGGGATTATAACAGCCAGGTATGATCAGATCTAAATACGTATAGACTTATATATAATTGTATATAATCCTATGTATAATCATATGTGATTACATAGAATTATATACATGATTATATATAATCATATATAATTAGACAAAAACTTTTTTCATCGGGTGTGCAATATTACTCTGGTGGAAATAAGATTCTGTCAGTAGTCTGAATCATTATTGTGGGAATCTGAATCAGAATGCCACCAGTCTGAATCTCTCTGAAAATTTTATAATAAGAGTCGGTAAGTTAGATAAAAGCAGATATTGTTGTTTTAGGTTATTATTTGACATAAATTTTGGACTCTGCAAGAAGACTGAATTAGACTTATTCAAAGCGGTTGAAAAAATTTTAAATGTGAAATGTATGTCAAATAATAACCTAAAACAACAATATCTGCTTTTATCTAACTTACCGACTCTTATAATAACATTTTTAGAGAGATTCGGACAGGTGGCATTCTGATTCAGAGTCCCACAATAATGATTCAGACTACTGACAGAATCGTATTTCCACCAGGGCAAACAAAAATATTGTTTAATTATTAAGTAATATGGTTATTTTCAGATATCTCCTAAGAAATATTTAGACGAAGTTAATAATTAAAAAATAAAAGTGCCATTCAGTCGTACCTAACATTGATAGTTCGATTTTTTAAGTAAATATGAAGAAAACGATCGGATTTGTCATAAAATATGAGGATTAATTAAATATAAAGGCCCAAAACACATTCGTAAAATTTTTCAGGCGACGAAATAAGTTGAAAAAATAATCAAAAGTCGACAATTAATAGTACAAATCCTTACTAATATTATAAATGTGAATGTAAGTTTATTTGTTACGCTTTCACGCGAAAATAACTTAACTGATCAACATAAAAATTTGTACACATATTATTGAAGGTATTAGAAGTAACATAGGATGCTTTTTATTAAAAATAAAAAAATTGTTTTTTACGAATGACAAAAAAATTGGTTGAAAAAAAATTAAAATCACATTGATTCAGTTCTATTGGAATGCAACTGTCTTTGATGTTTATCTAAGGGCTTCAACGCGAGCGAAGCCGCAAGTAAAAGCTAGTTAAATATAATTGTGAGAATTTCAAGATTAATTTAATAGATTTGAGCCATCTTTCACGTCTAAAAAACAAAGTGATTAAAAATAAAATGTCATTAAAAATAAGAAATTCAAGAAAATTGTGAATGTTAAATATAAACAGAAAAATTAATTTTTTCGAGAAATTGTTTATTTTCATCTGTCGTAGAATGCGAGAAATAAATTTAAAAGTAATTACAAAACATATTCATGTCTATATTAATTACCAACATCGTAAATTGACCGTAAAATAATAAAAAAAAATCTTTTTTCAAGTCTACTTCTTTAGGTTGATTTCTTCAGAAATCTAGCTATTGTAACCGGTCTTAGTCACAATTTTAAGGAAATTTTGGTTATATGTGTTTTATTTCATCGAGTTATGCTGAAAAATAGCATTGGCTCAAAAGCATATATTTATTTATATATGTAATACAAAATCCGAATGGACTCAATCGTACAATTACTCTATTGAATGATAACAAAATTTTATGTCAACCGATAAGGTTAGCCGAGTGGTCTAGGGCGCATGGCCTAGAGAGCACTCGGATTGGCTCACCGGCCAGGCGTGGGTTCGAATCCCAAGCTGGTTTTAGAAACCATCTTGGTTGATATTCGACCCTTGCCGCGTAGATTAAGATTTTCACGACCCAAAAAGACCCCAACGTACCACTCCCAATAGTTAAAGTCGGCGATATGACCACAGCAGTTAAAACCGACTCTAAATAATAATTAATTGAAAAATTATGTGTTTATTCTTGATTAATCGTAAAATTGATAAAATATCCCTGTTTAAAAAAGAAAATTAAAAAGGATTAAAAAACCACTTATTCTTAATCATGTTCAATACTCTTCAATACTCTTAATTCTCCGGAGAATGAAGGTCAAACTCAAAAAGAATTCTTTTTAATTCTTCTTCATCTAACGAAACAATTGTTATTATTTTAGGATTAAAACAAATAAAAAAGGATTCAATATTTCTAATTCTAACTTATCCTTTCTTATTCTAAAAAAAATGTAGCAATTTCGGTTCTTGCAAAGAATTCGAAAAAATAAAAAAAGAATTAAAAAAAGTTTAACATTAGTTAATTCTTTTTAGTTGTTAAAAAATATTGTAATTTTGTTCTAGCGAAGGATTCGGAAGTATAAAAAAGAATTCAAAAAGTCTAATACTAATAAATTCTTTTTAATTCTTAAATAATATTTTAATTTCAATCTTGCGTAAGTCAAGCCACTTCAAAGATATCGAGCCTCAAACTTCAGACAATTAAAAATTAAGCTTTGTTTTTTTCTGAAACACAAAAAAATCAATTAATATGTGTTAGAAACCCATTATTATTAACTTGAGAATTAAAATATGGATATATTTAATAGAATGAATATTCAAAATCTTAATAATTTGACAAATACTAATTTTTATCAATTATTAGCAAAAAATATGTACTTGTGAGTCATTCCATATCAAATCCAACAATAGTTGAAATTGACCCCTTTCGATTTGGACAAATTTTGGTCAGAAGTTTTCTAATATCGTATAAAAAAAATTAAGAAAACGGTTGACCCTAAAGGCCATCCCTGCAACTTCGCGCGTATTGCTAATCTTTCAAAATTTCACTTCTTACGGTTTTGAGCTCTTCGAGCTCTAAAATATAATTCTCGAGTTATTTTGAGCTCTCCAAGCTCAAAAATCTAATAGAAGCTTGATAAAAAACTATATTTTGAATTTTTAAACCGCAATAACTTCGAATAAATTAACCAATTTCCACGCGATTCACGGCATTCGACGCAATTTTTTAAGCTTCATAAAGAATTTTTAAGTTTAAATTAATTGAACTAGAAATTTCGAAGTAATTCCGAAAAAACACTTTTTTCGGTTTTCTTTTGACAACGACAACTCACAAACGAATCAACCGATTTTGATCGGGCTGGCAGCGATCGACGTGGTTCGATATTAAGAGCTCATTTGTTTTTGGAATTGATCGGTAAAGCTGTTTAAAAGTTATTTCAAAATCAAAAAGTATTAAAATTTTCTAATTATGAATTCTTCTTAATACTATTTAATTCTCTATGGAGGATTGAACAGAATAGAAAGCTTATAATGCTGAATCTTTTTTATTTCTATTCAATTCTCTGCGGAGAGTTAAAAGTATTGAATGTCTCTTATTTGCAATGCTATTTAATACTACTTAATTCTCCATGTAGGATTAAATAAAATAAAAAACTTGTAAAGGTGGATTCTAATTAATTCGCTTCGCAGAATTCGAAAGTATTGAAAATTTCCAAATACGAATTCTCTCTAATACTATTTAATTCTTGGCGAAGAATTCGGAAGTACCGAAAATATCTGAATGGGAATTCTTTCTAATACTATTTTATTCTCTGCGGAGAATTAAAAAGTATTGAATGTCTCTTATTTGAAATGCTATTTAATCCTACTTAATTCTCCATGGAGGATTAAATAGAATCAAAAGCTTGTAATGATGAATTCTTTTTTATTCTCTGCGGAGAATAGAAAAGTATTAAAAGTTTCTAAATACGAATTATTTCTAATACTATTCAATTCCTGGCGAAGAATTCGAAAGTACAGAAAATTTCTGAATGTGAATTCTTTTTAATACTATTTAATTTCCCGCGGATAATTCAAAAGTATTGAATGTCTCTTATTTGAAATGTTATTTAAGCCTATTTAATTCTCCAAGGAGGGTTGAATAGAATAAAAAAACTTATAATCCTGAAGTCTTTTTAATCCTATTTAATTCTCCAAAGAGAATTTAAAAGGATGCATTCAATTTTTAATTTTTTTTTTTAACCAGGGATATGTTCGAGTACTCTGCAAAATTTTATTAATAGAGTAAGTCTAATATTTATTGAAAAATATAACACAATGATTAAACAACTAAGCAACAACAATATAAATAATATTGAAAGCTATGTTACCTGTTTCTGTTTTTTTTTCAACACTTGTTTATCATCATCTTTCCAAGCGTTGTCTTCTGCATCTTGAATTTTCCTCAAATTCTCAGCTTCCTTCACAGCAGCTTTTCTCGCTTTGGCTACAACTGCCTTACTATTTTCACCAGTAAATTTTTTTGGCATTTTAGTTGAAAAATCTTAAAAATTTAGACGATTTTAAATATTGGCGCGCTGTGCTGAAATAAAAATATTTACTAAGTTGGTATACTATAATAACGATCATATCATAGCTTGTTCCCAGAATTTTGTAGGTTATAACTCTAAAGTCAAAATATAAATAATAACATACAATTGGACAAATACTCAAATTTTTTTTTAAATAAATATCGTCATTTAAACTAATAACATTAGACCAGTAATAGTAAAAAGAAAGTTACTTCAAAAATTGATAGAAAAAAAAATCCTTTTGCAGTACACATAATTGAATAAACAGTTAAAATGTGTTTAGTCAGTATAAATTTAATGATGACTTACGAGGTGACAATAACAAATATAATTAGACGATTAATTTTTTATTTGTTGCAGTTAATTATTAAATATCAATGTTTGAATTAACTCCATCATATACACGTGGTGATATAAGTAATGTGATTCTAACAAATGAATGTAAATAGGTATGTACTATGGAGACTGTACACTTGGGGTGTATGTTGGTGTATTGGGAAATCAGCCGGGGGCGTGGCTTCTCCTTGCGGCAGAAGCAGTTACTACTGTGAGACGTCTTTTTAAATCAGCTGTCGTGTTTTTTAGTAGATTTCATAGAAATCTAACCATTGCATTGGTCCTCATGACGGAACTTTTAAAAAATTTTGCTATATTTCGACTATACTCGTCGAGCTGAGTCGGAAAATGCATATGGTTCAAAAGTTTATATATGTATATATATATATATATATATATATCAGATTTAACGCGGCTTGTCACGATAGCGTCGCCAATTTACATCGGATCTTTACCAAACTCAACATAATTATTCTACAGATAGATACCGAAGTCAAGTTCGTAGATGAGCTTAATCGGTCAAGTAATTTAGAAATGCCAGGATTTAAAAATTTTCAAAATTATGAAAATTCATATTTTTTCACTTTCTTACTCGTATAACTTTTGAATGGGATAACTTATCGAATTTCTGTAAATTTTATCTGAAAGCTCTTTAAATAAGCTTCAATTTGAGTATCATATTATATGTATAGTCTCAAATCATGGCCTATCCCGCTATGCTAAATATGAAATTTGCTGTTGCACTCGTTTTACCAAACTAATTGAAGCTTGTACCAGTATATGATTACTCTATGTACTTGTATATTTATATTCATATATAAATATATAAATACATGGAGTGATAATGTACTGATATATGAGCATCTATTGGGGCTTTGACCTTTCGTATTTTTCTGCCCTCGAGGCGGATTGTAATGTCATGACTGTTTAAACTTCGATTGTAATGATTAGAATATGAATAATACTTAAAATATAATTTTAATTTTTTTTTATTTATAAGATATTATTATTGTTATCATCATTTAAATGAAATCTACTTCCATTTCGGCTGCCGAATGGTCTTTTTTTATATTGAATCGTGTATTTACAAGTTGTATTAAAATCTAATTTTTAATAGAAATTTAATAAATAATGAAAATTTCAGTTCAAGAAATTTGTGAATATGCATGAGACTGAAATTAGCAGACAACCTGTCAAATTTTTATTTTATTAAAGAATTAAATTAGGATAAAAAATATATTTTAGAAAAGTTTCACTGTCAGTTCTTCAAAGTTTCTATGGGAATCATTTTTTTTATTTTTTTGTAAGAATCTGTTAAAAAAAAAAAACCAAAAATTGTCAGATGTCTGTTACTTTCAGCATCATGAATTTGCAAGTATTAAGCCCAGTCATAAAAATTCTTAATTATTTAAAAATTATTCATGTAACTTATTCTTATTACTGTAGTTATAAAATTGCAACTATAATTACAATTCTTAATTTTACAAAAATAATTATATAGTTATTTAAGTAATGTAAGCCTATGGTATTACATTGTATTTTAAAAATTAACAGCTTATAATTACTGTTTTTTTTTTTTGTGATTACAAAAATATTTATGTTCCTAACAAACGGAAACGGATAGAAACGGATTCGACTTTCTATCCGTTTCAATCCGAATAAATCACCCCCCAAAACTTGGCGTGGAACTGCAATAATTAAAAAAAACTAAAAACCTCTCTTAATTGCTCACTAATTGCTCAATCAAAATCCACAATTGCTCACTTAATTAATTAATTATTTAATTAGTTATTAACAATTAAAAATACAAAAGTTACACTGCAAAAAATTTCCAATGAATTTTAATATGTATGCATAGTAACACTGGACTATAAGAAAACTGATACAAAATTTACAAGTTCCCATAGTAAACGTATGCGCAGATTACTCAATCGTGTCGTCTACGCATACCGTTTACTATGGGAACTTGTAAATTTTGTATCAGTTTTCTTATAGTCCGGTGTTACTATGCGCACATAGTAAAATTCATTGGAAATTTTTTGCAGTGTATTTGTGCTCTTTTTCCAATGAAGCAATGAACATTTCTTAAATTTTTTGACTCTGAAAAATTGCTCACAGGTTACTTCTTCGATTTCAGACGTTTTTTCTATGGGGTACCTTTTGTTTATTCTAAATTAATTAAAAATAAATATTATTGCTCATACAGTCATTGCAGGATGACGTCACACAAGACTTCAGGAATCTCCCATTTGTGCGCATGCGCACAACATTACAAGCGCGCGGGTTTTCAAATTTTAATTTGCCGATTTCTCCTAAATTCATCGTAGATACAACAATAATATTATTGGTAATAGTTATAATAATAATTTTATTATCACTATTAATATTACTTTTACTATTACAATCAAATCATTATTGTAATTATTATTATTTATTACTATATTGTATTATATGAATTAAATTTGACCCTTATAATGTAGCCAATTTGATTATATTTGACTTTGTTTATGCTCACTAATAGCTCAATCAAAATCCGCAATTGCTCACTTAATTAATTAATTAATTAATTATTTAATTGGTTATTAACTATTTAAAGTACAAATCGTTTTTCCCTTATTTGTGAGGAAAGCATTGAGTTTTTCTTATTAAATTTGCTTCCATTAAATTGCTCACCGTTTGCTTATCTAGTTTCTATTCAAGATCTTAGTTATTTTTTTTTAATTGTTATTGATTAATTAAAAGTAATTATTTCGATTTAAAATGGTAATAAATATGATAAAAAAACTGACATCTTATGCGCATGCGTATAAATAAACTCATCGCGCATGCGCTTATGGCACGGAAACTGCCATATACTCGTTTCCATGCTTAATGCTTACATGATTAATTATTGCAGTTCCACGCCAACTTTTGGGGGGTCAGTTGATAAAAAATTCTTGTATACCGACGGTTACATTTTGACATTTCCAAATATTTAAATATGAATTTTCCTAACTTATAAATTCTAAAATATTTATATTGTTATCGTTATTCCTGGATTAAAGGAAAGGTAACGACTCATAAAAAAAAATTTCATATAAGTTTTCCGTGTTCAATGAAAATAATTAGTTGGACTTGAGGAGGATTTTTAGTGTTATTATTATTTATTGAAAAGAATATTTATTTTATTATATAAATTCCTATTCTCTAGCAAAACTTAAATTTTAGTAGCTTTCAGTTTATCAATGCAGTAAAAATGTTTTTTTGCTAATTTTTAATTTTAATTTCTTTTTAGTTTTAATTTTTTAAAAATGTCGGAAAATTTTTTTCTTTTTCAATTTAATATTTTCTTATACTGACAAAAAATCTTAGTGAGCCGAAGTAATTTATGTATCGACAATAAAATTTTTTGCATAATTAAATTTTTTTCAACTAAAAATATAAAGCACTATAACTATGGAACTTGTTTCGACTGAATTAAATTTTAATTCAGTTTAAAAGTTCCTATTAGTCCAGTCGGCTATGAAAAAAAAGTGGTTTGTTGGCCACTTTTCGATAAGACGGGCCGATTTTGGATTTTTTTTTAAATATTCAGAAAAAAAATTCTAAACATTTGTGTGTATGTTGGAAGTGTTGCTTTTTTTTTTTGTTTAAAAAATAGCGCTTTGGTGTTGAGCTTTAAATTAAAATATCTCAGAAACTACGCAAAAGTAGTTGAGACATGTTGCAAATGAAATTTAGAGGATTAAATAAGGAACAAAATGAGCCGAACCCGGTGTCTGTACGACCAATAGTTTACGAGATATTAATTTTTTAATGCGCTTATAAACAAATAGCCGTAATTCCGCGAAAAAACATTCGATTTACTTTTTTTTTTTTTTTAATTATATTTATTTTTGTGTTCTATAAGCAAAAAAATCAGCTAAGCTCAAAAAAATTTTTTTGAATTTTTTGAATTATTGTCAGTTTGTCGATTTTCTGCATTGAAAAATAATTGAAATTAGGAAAAAATTATTTTTTTTTTCATATGAAAATTTTTTCGGCAGCAAAGAGTATGAAAAAAAATGTTTTTTTAGTGCAAATATATAGTAAACAAGTTCAAAAAAATATGAGCTCTACAGCGATTCGATGTCCGGATCCGAGGAAGGGGAAGCTTCCTAGGACCTCAAAACGTCAACATCCGTTGAAAACTCGATTTTCGAAAAACGGGGTAAAACCAATAACTTCCCAACTTTTGAAAATTTTTAATTTTATTAGCGGAAAGTTAAAAAAGGGGTTTTGTTTTTTGCGACTATCTCAAAAAGTATTCAAAATTTTTGAAATTTAAAAAAAAATACAAAAGAGGAAGAAAGTTCCTAAAAATAAGTCCCACCTCCCGGAACTCTAGAATTAATATTTATAATTTTTCTAGAGGGTTGAAAATACGGCCGAAAACGGGAACTCTCGCTTGCGTAAGCTCCGCCCACTTCGGACCTTTAATGAGAAGATATTATTTAAACTTATTAAATATGAAAATTAAGAAATGAAAAAATTCAGGCACCTACAGGATAGATCAATGAACAATAATTCAGCGATCAAAAATTTTTATCGCGATTTCTCAATTAATTATCCATTAATTAATTAACAATTTTTTGTAGCACGAACATCAACGTTGAAAGTGCGATAGTTGTTAAACTATGAATCTGGGATTTTTTTTCTTTCATGAATCTATTTTACAAAGGCTATAGAATAGACTCTCGTTGGAAAAATTAAAAAAATGTTAATTTTTCCTTTGTTATTAACAATTTACTTAAGTTAAAAATTATCAACCTTGATTAAACATTGAAAAAAATACTTTTTTTTATAATATTGCTATTGATTCATTTTCTTATGATCATAAGCTACTCAAAAATGATTTTTAATCATTTTTATCACATATTATTTAGAAAACTGTTATAAACAAATTTGTTGTTTATAAGATAATCAAAAAAATTTTTTTGATAACACAATCTTTAATGAAAATTATGATTTAAAAAAAAAAAACCGTTTCTTAAAAAAATTTTTTTAACGCCTAAAAACGCATTTGTTAATTAAATATTTTTTTTACCACTTGTTATGAAAATTTTCCCAATAGTCCATAGTATGTACCTCTATGTATAAAATAGAGACGAAAGGTCGCGTGTATCTCAAATCTTGTCATCTGGTAATTGTTTCAAGTACTGAATTACTGTCATGGCGATCAGTTTAAAACACCGCACGATATTCGAAATTAAAAAGTAAATAAAACAAAAAAAAATTTGTATTTGAAAGTAATACAAAAAAATTGAAAAAGTTATATTTAAATAAAAAAAAAAAAAAAAAAAAGTATTTTTCAGAACATTAACTATTTTCTTTTTTATTGATCCGACAAATGAGCATCATGAGCTGCACGTAAGACTTTTGATCGTGCTTATTTATAAACTTTATTTACGTCTAGTAAATTGTTTAAGGAGAACCACGCGAAGTATTCAAATTTTTAAAACTTCCTGAAAATTTGTAAATTCAATCTACGTAGCCTGATAATTAATAAAAAAAATTAAAAAACAGTAGGTTTCCGGGATATTTAATAAAATAATTAGCTTTAAAAATTGTAATTTTTACATGTACATAAATGAAGATTCCACCAGCCGTGTATTTGGTTAAGAATTTAATGCAATTAACGATTTAAAAAAAATGTTATTTTTACTGAATTTAATTGAAAAATTAATAAGCTTTCGATTAAAACAATGAAAAAAATAGTTTTCCGAACGTATTACGGAGATATTTTATAGTTTCTATGAAAAATCACAAGGACCTTCCGTTTTTTCAAGTCTTGTATTTGACTTGGCAACACCGCTTGCGCATTTACTCGGCGCATAAACAACCGCGGTTTTTTAAATCCTAGAAAATCTTAGTCATTTTAGTTAGATAGTAAATATAAATAAATTTTAAGGTTAGGGAACTCTTGCAGCGTTGTGAAGTGTACAAATTAAAAGATTAAAAAAAATCAAGTTGCCTAAAAAACATTTTTTTGAATTTTTTCGATGTGTTGCAAATGTGTTATATGATGCGCAGTAGCGAAATAACCGCTACCACTCTAAAAGGCAGGACTGGATTCGCCAATTGACGAAATTGTATTTTTTCATAATTTCAACTAGCCTAAAGAATCTTCCCAAAATTCGTCACCAGTTCTTGGACTATAGATGATTGAAGTTACGTAATTGTAAAACTCAATTATATAGTCGAAATTATCTAATACTAGATTTAATGCGCGCACGCCTGACAATAAGTATATAATTTTGTTATCAAACCTCGGGTAAATACCTGAACAACGCGTAAATTTATCTCTTACAGGTGTGATGCACCTGGTTGCATTCAGCAGGTGACGCTACTTGTTGTAAGAGCGGGAATTCAAATAAAATACTCAAATAACAAAATATTAAACAATTAAAATCAATTTAATTTTAAGTTCAAAATAAATATTCAAATCATTTATTTAATGCTTTTACTTTCACTAGTTGTAATAAACATCTTTTAGTTAACTCTGTTTTATTTGTAAAATGAAATAAAATAAAAATTTATATTTTGACACAAAAGGACATCGTAACCGAATTCTCAGAACCCATAAAAAGTACTTGAGTAATTTCAGGACTATTTCTCGCCACATGAAACTTGAAACTCTTTGAGGAAAATTCGTAAAGAACACGCCTGAAATTCAATAGACCCTTGTTCTAAAGTAACAAATAATAGTACAAATAATATGTAACTAAAGAAAATAAGATTGTTAAATAACATTTATTCTTAAATCTGATTTTAAATAATATTGAAGTTGAACAAAATTAAGTTAAATTAATTAATAATTAATATTCTGTACTTAATTTATGACACCGGCACACAAAAAAAAAAGTTGTTTCTACTTTGGACCGGACCCACCTACGGACATGTATTTTGACGAAATCTAATCTCATGAACGTTTTGAAATTTTGAAAAATCTCAAAAAACCAAAAAAAAAATCGGGAAAATTGCAATTATAAATATGAGATAATATCTATAGAACACGGTTGTTAATGATTTGGGTGCATTTTTATGGATGGAATATGATCTTGGAATTAAAAAATTGACAAAATTTTAAAATCTTCAAAAAATAGCATGTAAGGAGGAGGTACGAAACGATATTTTCAAATTTCAGACTGTCTATGTCGTTCGTTTGTATCGAACTGTTTTATCGTCAAATGACCAGCGCAGTAGATTCCTTATTTCTCTTGTTAGCATCCAGCAAAAATCTGCCGTCATGTTGACATCTTAATTTACTCAATATCTACCCTTCATTTCACTTATGTAGATAATTATATTAATGTGTATATATAATTTTATATACTTGTCATGCAGTATTATATATTATATATTATATTATAAATAGCTTAAAAATTTTATTTTTGTATATCGTTAGCGAAGTTTGCAAAAATAACTGAATTATATTCCAAACGAGTTTAATTCAAAAACGTATTGAGTTTACCAATTGAACGTTATTAAAGTTTCACACATAATTGTTTCCAAAATAAGTTGTATGTTTAGATAAAATCACCTCTGCTAGAGCATACATAAAAATCGGAATATCGTGACAAAAAATAAATTAAATAATTTTCTGTTTTAATTCAATTCACAATATATATTTTGTATAGAGTTGTGGGACTTTTTTTATACACATTCTACTAAAAGTATAAATTAATTAAAATTAAACAGAAAAAAACTGTGATGATAAATTATCATCACTTCCGTTGTAAAAGAAAGTGTCATTGACCGTCAATGACATCTAGTGGATAAAGACTTATTACTCAAACGTGTCATTTGTGATTGCTGATTATTATTATGAAAAACCTTAAAAGACAGCAGAACAGTAATAGACAAGCCATTTTGAAATGAATTTAATGTTATTATCGACATCAACAAGTATTGTTATTGTGCAGTAGATGTTGTTAATCAAACTTATAGCCGTGAAGATTAGAATCAAGTAGTTAAAATTTTGTTACGTGATAACAGATACAAAACAGAATAAAACATTTCGTTAAAAAAAAAATAAGATGAATCGTACTGATGGTTTAGTTCAAAGACGAAGAGTAGTTAATAGTGGTAATACTGTAGGTCAGGATGGAAATTCTGATCCTAATGGAGTTTACAATGATCAGTCATCTGGCCACGCACCTGACGTCGAGGGTAATTCATTGAAAGATTTTAATTGCAACCCAACTGTCGATGAAGATTCAGACAAAGAGACCAGATTAACGTTGATGGAAGAAGTTCTGTTGCTTGGATTGAAGGATAAAGAGGTAGAACACCAGAATTTTTAAATCTTTTAAAAAATAATTTGTTATTGTTATCTATCGGCAGACATGAAAATCAGAGTAGGATTTAACGACTAAAAATTTTGATGACTGCTAATTACGAAAGTTTGCATGATCATAAGACAACTAATTGAAAATAATATTGATTCTTTGTTATTATTTACGCAGGGTTATACTTCATTTTGGAATGACTGTATAAGTTCTGGACTGAGAGGTTGCATATTAGCAGAATTAGGTCTCCGCGGCAGAGTCGAGTTGGAAAAAGCTGGAATGCGAAAACGTGGTTTGTTAGCTAGAAAATTATTAGTCAAAAATGATGCTCCTACTGGAGATGTACTATTGGATGAAGCTTTAAAACATCTGAAAGAATATGAACCACCGGAACCAGTTCAAAGTTGGATTGAATACTTGAGCGGTTTGTTGTTGATAATAATTTTACTAGGTATAATTAAGTTATGTATTATTTATTGTTGATTAAATTCAATTTTTGCTTTTAGGAGAAACATGGAATCCCTTAAAACTGAGGTATCAATTAAAAAATGTTAGAGAACGATTGGCTAAAAACTTAGTTGAAAAGGGTGTTCTCACAACTGAGAAGCAAAATTTTTTATTATTTGATATGACCACCCACCCATTGACTGACAATTTAGCTAAAACTCGGCTTGTTAAAAAGGTATTTATTATTATAAATTAATTTTTATTAAAGAGGTATAGAACCTTTACGAAAGTTACAAAAATATTATTAAATTTGTAGAATTTATAAAATAGATACCACATTTAGTCTAAAAAAGGCCATTCGGCAGCTGAAATAGAACTCGATTTCATAATAAATAAAAAAAAAAAAACTTTTACGTTGGTATACAGAAAAATAATAAATTCATAAATACATATGTAAGAAACAAAAATAAATTTTTGTTACAATAAAATAATTACATCAAAACGAATGCACAAGTAAAATTTCATTAAATCTGTCTGAGAGAGTAGGTAATTTTTGACTTAGACCGATGGTTAGATATACAAATTTAAGCTTATTTTATAAGCTTTCAGATGCAATTTACAGAAATTAAAAGGATATTGCGTTCAATTGTTATTGGGTGAAAAAAGAGGAAAAGTGATGATTTTTGAATTGCTATCATTCCTAAACTATGTAATTTAAGAAAAAAATAAGCAAGCAAATTAAAGCTTGTTTATCAAGCTTTTAGATGCAATTTATAGAAAATATTGAATAGGGTATCGCATTCAATTGTAATCGCGCAGAAAAACAGTAAGTCCGAATTTTTGCAATTTTTGAAAATTTTTTAATTGCTGTTAGTTCAAACAAATCGACCGATTTGGCTCATCTTCGAACTTGATCTCGTAAATCGTCCTAAGAATATGTTACGTTTTATTGAGATCCGTACACAGAAAAAAAAATTTTCTTGAACCAAGAAAATTATAAGGAAGACCGAAGTTATTTTGGAGCAACAAAAAATTTTCTTGGCTTAAAAAAATTTAACTTCGTTCAAGAAATTCTAACTTTATTCAAGAAATTTTCAGTCTTCCTTAAGGTTTTCTTAATTTAAGAAAATTTACGCTTAACTCAAGACTTTTTTTTTTCTGTGTATAGAATTGCGGAAGTTAGAGAAGAGACAATGCCGGTTATATCGTACATATAGGGCATTCCATGCCAAATCGACCACTGTTGACTCCAACCCTTTTCGATTTTTCTGAAATTTTGGTATCTTTCTCTACCCTATTGAAAACAATTTTCAGAATTTTTTCAAATTTTTTTTCCCAACCAAAAAAAAGTTACGAGTCATTTAAAAAAGACAACCCTAAAATAGACCGAACAACAATTTCATTTTTTGCCCTCCGGGCGGAAAGTGGCAACTTTCGTCCCGCTGCGCTAAACAAAGTTACCGCTTTCCGCCTTCGTCGGACAAAAAAATAGTATACAGCCCTTGGAAAGTAAAAAAGAAAGCCTCAGATCGCATGTAATTGTTGGCCGAGGCGAAGCCGAGGTCAACAAACATGTGATCTGAGGCTTTTCTTATTTTCCTTCCCAAGGGGTGTAATATACTATTTTTTTATTGCACGCCTCATAAGCGAAGCGTTGAGATTGTGCTCTACTCTCGACATTTCAAAAAAAGCATTTTTTTTATTTTTTTATTGAATAAAAATAAATAATAAAAAAAAAAAAAAAGTAAAATGTAAAATCTTAAGTTGTAACTTCGTGAATATAACTCCATCTGATATCTATAAATGGTACTTACTTACAAGTCACGGTAAAGTTACATTGACTATTGAGGTGTTTTTCCACATTTTATATTTTATTTTAATCAATTTTGTTGTGAAAAATGATATTATGAGGCGTGCAATTTTTCATTTTCCAAACTTTTTTTGCATTTACTTTTGGAAAAAAAATACGAAAAAATAATTCAATGTTTCTTTTAATTTTTGATCTAACTTCATTGGAAAGTAATCAAATCTTGTCGATGATTGTCACTTTTAATTTTTGTTTTTATTTTTTTTTCTCGGATTTTAAAGTTTTCTAAATCTACTCAAAAACTTTTAGAGTGGTATAACGAAAAAAAAAAAACATTTGAAAAAAAATTTTTTTTTCATTTCTAAAAAAAAAAAAAATAATTGTGTGTGTTAGCCCCGACGCACGACTGGAGTTTACTTCTTACGAACAATTATATCGTATATATAGATTAGTAAATGATGGTAAATAAAATTAACTATCATCTTACTCGGAGCATCCACGATACATGTTTTTACATTAATTATATAATGAATTCGTCAAAATAGTTAACTCTATTAACTTGTTAATATTTTTAAATCACAAATTAATATCGATAAATATAAATAAAAAAGTTGTGTGTAAGCTCCAATAAACTCTGGAAATTTGTTTAAGGAACAAATTTTCTTTTAAAAATCATTATTGTATCGAAGATTGAAAGTCCACGAATAAATTTTCAATTATCTTATGATTATTTGTTCATAGGAATTTTTTAAACAATAAGAGATAAAATTTTTTAAAAATCATTTTTATGCAGCTTCGGACAGCATAAAAACGGATCATTAATAATATTTTGAAAAAATAAATTTCTTTGATCATTAATTTAAGTTTTTAATTTTTCAACAACGAAAATTATTGATAAAAAACTGAAAAATCAAAATTTTTTAATTTTTCCAACGGGGATCTATTCTGAAGCCTTTCAAGAATTGCTCTAAGAGAAGAAAAAATCATCAAATTTATAGCTTAACAATTATCACAGTTGTAATGTAAATGTTGAAGCAGAAAAAATTATTAATTAACTATTGCATAGAAATTAATGAAATTTTCATTTGTTAACATAAAAATTGATTTACAATAGAATAATAAACTAATAATTTTAAACTATTAATATTTTTATATTTAAATATAGATATTTGACCATAAATCCTGAAAATTTCATTAATTTATCTTTAACCGTTGATTTGTAATCTATTTTTTAATTTAAAGTACTCAAAATTTTCATTGTAAAATAAATTGTTGTTAAGATGAAAATTTTGAAAAATCATTTGAGGGTATAATTTCATCATTGTGATTACGAGAGAAAAAAATGTACAAACTTAATTTACAGGATCAAGTCGAAAATGGGGGGTCCACTTGACGTGATCTTGCTCAGTTCGAAGTCAAGCACGTTAACCGCTCGACTACAAGCACTGGTTAATGCATGTCTATAATAATAAAATACCTTCAATTTAAGGGTTTGCATGGGTTTCCTCCAGGATAAAATGGTCTATTTTTGATAAGTTTTTTTTTTTAATAGAAAAAATGAAATATTCTATTTAAACTTTTTACAATCTTGAAGAAACATTTTTAATAAAGGATTACTGAAATTTTGAAAGAAATATATTAAAAACTCTGTTAATGTGACGTCATTTCCGAGGAGCCCTCGGAATAGTTGCGTCCGCATGATCAGTAGAACTCCTAGCAAGATCATCTGAAGTGAAGAAAAAAATATGTGCTCTAGTTAAGACTTCAACGGAAGAAAAAAGAAAAATGAAAATTTGATTTGTGGCAGAGATTTTAACAATAAAATTGAAAATTTGTCTAAAATTTCGCGGACTTTTTAACTTCCCGCTAAGAAAAATCAAAGATTTTCAAAAATCGGGAAATTATTGTTTTCACCCCGTTTTGCAAAAATCGAATTTCCATCAGATCTCGACGTTTTAAGGCCACAGAAAGCTTCCCTGATGATCCCCGCGATGTTGTCACTATGTCTGTCTGTATGTATGTATGTATGTATGTATGTATATATATTTGTATTTTGTTGAAGTATTTTATTTAAAAAAAAAATTTTGTTGGAAATTTTAATTTTAATTAAACAATTTTTTTGGGGGGTTAATTGATTTTTTTTTCATTAATTTGAGTCATTTTTTAATTAAAGTTTTGAATTGAAGCCTTGACTTGTGAGGGTGGGACTTGGCCTCCCTTATCCAAAGGAAGTTTTTTTAATTTTTTATACTTTTAGAACATTATTTTGTTGTTAGTAATATGTTTTTCTGATTTAATAGAACTTGAAAATTCGTTAGCATCCAACGTTCGAAACATTCAGATTCATTTTTTTTTTTTTTTTTTTTTTTTTTAATAAAATTTACAAGCAAACCACTAAATTTTACAATTTTCTTAATTTCCAAATTAAATAAAAACTCCGATCAAGTACTAGATTTACTTTTAAACCAATGATTTTTCCTTGTTTGATTAATTTCGAGTGAACCGATAAAGACTTAAAATATAATATAATAACTCAATTTTAGTAATTTTGTAAAATAAATTTAATTAGTAAAAAAAAATTAATAAAAATACTGATTTTTTATGCCTCTGATATTACACCTAACTTCTCAAGGGTTACATGGGTTTCCTCCGGGAAAAAATGGTCTATTTTCAACATTTTTTTTTTTAATAGAAAAAATGAAATATTTTATTCAAACTTATTACTATCTTGAAGATACATGTTTAATAAGGGATTACTGAAATTTTGAAAAAAAATATTAAAAGCTCTGCTTATATGACGTTATTTCCGGCGAGCCCTCGGAAAAAAGATATGTACGCGTGATCAGTAGAACTCCTAGTAGGATCATTTGAAGTGACAAAATTTCATCAAGATCGGTTGAGTAGTTCTTGAGGAATCGTGGGTACCGTTTTTGAAAACATAGTTTTGAGAAAAACGCATTTAAAGTTTTGAGTTTCAATACAACAGCACCTGGAGCGCCCAACTTTTTAAAACTGTATCTCCGAAACTATTATTCGGATCGATTTGAAACTTTAGGACAATATTCTAGAAATGTTGTAGAATTTAATAAAACATTAAAAAAAATATCGATTTTTTGAAACCGTGAAACCCATGTAACCCCTTAATACGGAAAAAATTTTTTTTCTTAAGCCTTATCTACCCAATTTCTCTGAAGTTGTAAATAGTAGAAAAATTATATGTCGTAAAAAATTTTCACTTCTTGCCTGTGTACTCTGGTACACACACATGATTTTTTTTATTTATTTTCAAGCATGACATTATTTACAATATATGTTTTAGATACAAGAAGCTGTTTTATGTCGTTGGGTAAATGATGCCAGTCGTATGGATAGAAGAATTCTCGCACTTGTTTTCCTAGCTCACGCAGCAGATGTATTAGAAAATGCATTTGCACCTCTATCAGATGATGATTATGAAGTAGCTATGCGACGTGTTAGAACATTATTAGAACTCGATTTTGAAGCAGAAGCCAATAAACCCAATGCAAATCAAGTTTTATGGGCAGTATTTGCTGCATTTACGAAGTAAAAATATACTATAAATAATAAATATGAGGTATGAATTTACATCTTAATCAAATTTTATGTTGTAGTATTGATTTTATTTATCTAACTTTGTTTAACATCTTATCATCAAAGTATTAATGATTTTACAAGATAATTTAAATTTATGAAATAACATCAGCATTTTAATATTTGTGACATATCAAATCTACTAAAATAGAGAAAAAATATGTATTATATATTAACATAAGATTACATTAAACTTATTTAAAAAATAGTAAACTTGGCTGTTGTCAATTATAAAATAACTGATCCAGAAATCCTACGAGTATAGGATAATTTATTAATTATATTTTTTGTAGCTTAATTTTTATAATAATAAAAACTTACTTAGTTGTTATAAAAATTAAAAATTAATACATTTAATTAAAGTTTTATTATCGATTCATAACGGAATTCACATGAATAGAAAATAGTAGGGCTATACAATTTAGACAGTTATAAAAGTTAACCTGGCTAATTAACTGGCTGACTGCTCGGCTTAGCCGGTTAACCGAAATTAGCTAGGCTAATTAGCTAAAAGTTTAACCGGCTAATCGGCTAATTTTATATTTTATGAAACATCTATGTTTTCAAGTATTGATAGACATACTTCGACTGAAAATGAACTTATTACGTAGTATTTAATATTAATAACAACAATTTACACTTATGAAAGTTTTTTAATCTAGTTTTTCTATCATACAGCTTCTTTTCGCAGAAATTATATTGCCTGCCATTGAAAAAACCTGCTCGGAAGGTGTACTGAAAGGCGGAATGCATAAAAATTTTCTGGCGAAATTTGCCAGGATCGGAAATTCGTTCCGCTTGGAATTCCACCAAAATAGTGGATTTTCTGCCTTTGGAATTGTAGGCTCTCGGTCAAATTTTATCATTTCTTTTTCAACAGCAATTTGGCCTTCAAAACTTGCCATTCTCTGCAGATTTCCAGACAACCCGCGTACTAGATCTTGGGCCGCTTTCTGCTTCGGATATATTATATGCGAAAATTATGGAGTAATTAATTTGTTATAAATACTGATAAAAATGCTTTTTTATTTTTAATAAGCCATAACTAAATTATAATATTAAATACCGAAACAAAATCGAAATTTATTTACTGAGAATCACGTGGTTTTTTCGTATTATATTGCATTTTGCAATATTTACATTGAGCTACTCCACTTAAAATACGTATATACTGATTCCACAGTAATGACATTTTTAAACAATTAACTTAATAATATTGTTGGTAAGGTATGTGTGATCAAAAACTTGAATGCATATCATATATATACATATATAGATATATATTTCAAAAATATGTACAAACAAATGATTTTAAAAGAAAAAACGCCATGGTACGCCACTATAGTCGATAAAACGTACTAAATGTTTTTTGAGCACCGCCATGTTGTGCTAAGACTAAGCCGCCAAATTCAAATAATTTAAATTAATTTCAGTCATATTTAAAAAATACTTCTTTCAATACTTGAAAACATAGATATTCCATAAAATTTAAAATGAGCCGATTAGCCGGTTTAACCATTAGCTAATTAGCCTAGCTAATTTCGGTTAACCGGCTAGGCCGAGCAGTCAGCCAGCTAATTAGCCAGGTTAACTTTTTTAACCGGCTAAATTGTACAGCTCTAAAAAATAGTAAATTTTTTTAATTACTTGTGCACAGTAAAAAATTTTGACTCATTGCGTCAAAAAAAAAAAAATATTTGGGTTCAAAGTTTTATGCTAAATATTCAATACTTATGTGTGTTAGTTTGATACAATCGTCCTGTTTCAACGGACGTCAAACATTAAAACCAAGTTTTAATGCCAATATTAATTAAAAGGTATTTGGTTTTTCAAAGTTCTTTGCAAACCTTGTTCATTCATTATAGTAAAACGATGTTTATAATTTTAGGAATAAATACGGTATTATTTTATCTTGAAATCGAGTACAAACTCTTTTCAAAATCAAATGCATCATTACCGGAAATACACACAACTTCGAATTTATTAATTTTTAGTTAATTGCCGCAAAAATTTTTTAATAATAGAAAATCATGTTATCCGTAAGAAATAAATATTTCAACGTTGTCTACATCAAAAATTTAATTTTTTATGAGTTAAAAACTTCATCGTAAAAATTTTTTTAATAAAAATACTTTTTTTTAGATAAGTTATCAGTTACAAAATTCCAATTAAGTTATCTTTTAGTATAACTAAAACTTGTACTTGAACTAACTATTTTTGAAGATCATCTAGTGATTGACAGATTCACCGGAATATTTTTTCATTATCGTTAGTAAAGAGACAACCTCAAATTTTTCCCATCAAGTAGTGAAATCTAATACTCAACCTCTTAGGATTTCAAAAATTATAAAACCTTATACATGCTTATTGTAATTTTGGAAATTTGAAAAACTAATTAAAAAAAAAATCAATTTTCAGGCTTGTAATAAAAAAATTAAATATCGTATTTTCAAATTAATTTTAGTATTTTTTTTTTCTTTTTGCTTAATTAATTTCTCTACATCATTTTTACTTTTCTAATTTTATTGTCAGTAGTGAACGGTCACAGTATTTAAGTTTGTTCTGACCTATTATAACACGTATTTAAAAATTGTTGGTAGATTGATATTTTTCAAAAAATTATTATTTATTCAATAATTTCTCAATATAATTGTGATTTATCTAAATTGCAGAGAAATATTTTAATCAATTATTTTATAATCATAAAGAAGAGTAAATTGATAAAATTATTGATTTTTATTAATATGTTAACAGGATTCTACTCTAAACGTGGCATAATTCACGATTAAGTGGTTAAAGCTATTATAATTGTGCTAATTTTAATGGAATAATTCTTCCACAATGATTCATCTTCCCAACACTTGCTGGCAAGAAATTAAGCAAAAAAGATGATGATGAAACATTTTATATGGAATTTTTTCTTTTTTGAATTCGAAAGTAATGTTGAGGAAATATTAATTCTATTTATTGTAAGATGTCGATTGAAAAAAAAAAAAAAAAAAAAAAAAAAAACATACGTGTGTTTACATATATGTTGACGATATTGTTACACTCACTTATTATTATAATTTTTATTCCCTAATGATCATCTTTACCCAGATAAAAAGAACATAGTGGCTTACTATACTGTTTCGCACAGTAATAAGTAGTGCAATAAAAATAACAAGGTTGGATATACTTCGACAGAAGTGAATACATGACAAAATTTTTACAAAGCGTTCATTGTTGTCCAAGCACATCGAACTTTTTTATTATAAAATCGCTATTGAAATATACTATAGGAAACAGTGACCAATGTAATGGCATTTTTTCCGTGTCCAAAATTCATTCCAATACTAATTTCAACTTATATGATATAATTGTAAATTAATGTAGAATATTTTAGTAATGATTCGAAATTGTTATCCATTAACACAGATTAATTATATTATTGTAGTTAATAGCGCAAATTATAATTAATGTTATTTTTTTTTTTTAAGTATCTTTAATTTACATAAAAACAATTTCTTTATTAATTAAGTTATGATTAGTTCGTTAAAGATATATAAAAAAATTGTTTTAAAATGTATTATACGATCAAATTAGTTCAAACATATGTTGAATCATTTATACACTGATGAAAAAATTAACTTAATTCAAGAAAAAAATTCTTTAGTAAAGGACAAAATTTTAAAGTTAGATAGATCGGATCAAGTGAATAAAATTTTGGTCTGATAAAGTATTCTCGATTCGAGTAAGTCTTACTTGGTTTAAGAATTTATATCTTTTGTCAAATTAATTTATTTTTATCAGTGCATAATGTTTAAAATGAATCATCTTACAATTGTTAGTAAGATCGTTCTATTAAAAATTGAAAAATATTGTTGTATTATTTAATATAGAATAAATAACTGTACAAATATTCATAGATTGCAAAAATATTACGTATTTACAGATACTAGTTACTTAATGTCATATTTCTTAGTGATTATCTTATTAAACTATATTAAACAAAGAAATAAATATGATTTTACATAGATCAAGATCATGTTTTATTTTTAATCATTAATATCATGAAATAAATTAATAAAATAAAACGCTCATAGAATATTTACATTCCTACTCTTTATTTTACAGAAAATATTATTTTAAAAGTAAAGTTGTTTTTTTATAAATTATCATCAACGAAGTAGGAATGAATGAGACCGTATTGGCCGGTTTCCATCCAATTTTCCTGTTTACTAAATAGTTCATTTACTTTTTTATGAGGCACGCCGACAATCAAATCAGCTTTTACTGTTCTTAATGTTACTATATTAGTCGGTTGAAATCCTCGGAGTGCTGTTTTTAAATCAGTTTCATAGTCCCAGTTGATATCTCCCATTAGTTTTCGATAATTTAAATCTCCTTTAAATATAATTAAAATAGCTTCAGATAGTTTATTATACAGCTGTGGTGTTTCTACTTTCATTTGTGAAAAATCGTATGGTTCCGTCCAAAAAGATTCAATCTATAAAAAATTAAAATCTAATTATAGAGATTGCTTTAATACCTGATTATCATACTAAATAAAAATTAATTAATGATAAGAATAATCTTAAAGTCATATAATTCTCATTATTTATCGTGATCTCATATTTTATAACAATAAAGTGTTTATTTTATAACAGTCATCATTTGAAATAAAAAATTATGATAGTAAAATTTTAATGTTAGTATAGTGAGTTTCCAAAGAGATAAGAATTTATTGAAAATTTTTTACTATATTAGTAGATTTTTAAAAATATAATCATGTATTTTTTAAATAAAAGATTAAAAAAATTTTGAAAAAATTCAAAAACACATTTATCATTCGCTTTAAAAACATGAACTTTTGAAGGAAATCGGAAATTCTCGTAAAAAACCATCTTGCTATAAATTTTGCTATGAAATCTAAAAATTAATAAAGTTTATCGAAAATAAAGATTCGCATATTTTTAAAATCAACGAGGTCAGCTCTTTGTGAGTTCTTAAAGGAAAAAAAAGGTTTTTTTTCTTTAAAAATATTTATTCTTATTTTTATCAATAGCTAAATAAAAAACTAAAAATGGTATAAGGTTAGAAAAACTCATAAACAAACTACTGGCCATAATTGTGGAGAGAAAGTAACTTACAAAAAATAACTTGCCGATTGTTTTTAATTTTCAATTTTTTTAGCGAGAAGTTAAAAATGTAACTTTTTGATTTTTAATTCACAAAATTTGTTCTTAAAACACATTCTGGACAAAAATAATTAATAATTTTACGAGATTTATATATTTCCGATGATTTTTTACAATTCGATTTGTGCAATTGAATTATTATAATTATTCAAATATAAACACTTTTGGTGCTCTTTTTAATTCAGCTTATTTTTTTTTTTAAGTAGTACAATTAATAACTATTAAAACAAAAAAATCATATTAACAAATACATTTTAGATTATTTCAATGTGCAGTTAAAGCATTTCAAAAAGTATCATGTATAATTAATGAAGTGTAAAAATTTTCATCAAATCAAAAATATCATTTTCAATCAAGTTGTAATTGTTGTGAGTTGTGAAGGATGGAAATATCTTAAATCGCAAATAATTTCGATCGGATTGACTCAAAATATTATAATATCTGATTTCATACATACTTCAACAGTCCATTTATTATCTTCTAGATACTTTGAACAACGATGACCCAATGTCATTAAATTTTTATGATTTGAATTTTTAATAGTGTCAATTGTCCAAAATAAATCCCGTTCAGTTACATCACTGACAAACCAGGGAATACTTTTCACATGAAACCTAATTTTTTTAGCGAAATCACTTTCAATTAAAAATGCAGCGATACAGAAATCAGTGAATAATTCATATCCTGCATTGTCGAGAACGATGTCTATGGTAGTGTCTTTATCATCAGCACGAAAATGATTAAGACGAGTCCAAATTAAATCACTATGATCAATTAAAATATTCTCATCTAACGTTTTTGTTTGATCTATCATGTCTTCTATTTTAACTGCACTACCTTGGCTCAGAGACAGGTCACATCTGCAATTTAAGAATTTTCTTTTTAGTTAAAAAAATTGAGTTCATAATTTAATTAAACAATAATAAAACATACTTATTTCCCCAGAGAGTTGATTTCAGGAGATTTGTAAAATAATTTTTTTGATTTTCAATTAAATTACTTTTTGATTCATTTAACACCTTCATAGTGTAATTTGCCAACACAGAAATTGTTTCTAGAGACGTAGTAAAATTATCGTGCTTTTGTTTTTCAAAATAATCGTAAGTGAATAATGTAGCTCTTCCGTGATTATAGACATGTTTGAAAAATTTTAATTATTTATCAATTACATCTTATTGTAAGTCTCAGAGTTACTTATTAATGTTGATTTTTATTTTTACTCACGTTGATAAAAAAATATGAGCTACTCGACGATACATATAACATTCACTGAATAACCATACAGAATTATACCATGTTGACAAATTTTCGTTTTGAAATTGTTGATTTTTAATGCACTCATTCCATTTTGAGATATCTTCTTTCCCATTGTCAGATGAACTGATAAATTTTAATGGTTTATTTGTCATCATTTCACTTTTTAGTTCACTCAATTGCCCTATTACTTGTTTTAGCTCTTCAGAACAATTCTATAACGTTAAAAATTGATATTTCATTATACAGGTAAGAGAAAATTGGGTAGTATCGAAACTTAATAGTCCAGTTGATTTGGAAATATAATGACCGTAGTTGGAAAGTTTTAGTCTATTTATGGTTTAAACTTTTTTTATCCTTCTTAATTCTAAAATAATTCTTCGACCATGAACATAAAGTAAGGCTTGATTTTAATTTGTTTAGAAAATAATAATATTGACACTAAATTTACGTTAAAATATGTCGTAAAGCTACTGAAATTTATTTGATACGCTGCAGATAAAATTTAGAGAAGAAATTATCGAACAAAATTCACTTTGATTAAAAGATTAAAATTGGACTTTTAATTTTTGAATCCTTTAAAATAGCCAATAGTTTACGAAATATGCATTTTTTATTATAAGATCAAGTAGTTCAGTGTATGCGTTATGAAAAAGTAGCTTTTACTCTGCGAAAAACCGATAAATTAAAGAATTTTGTTTTCAATTACAGTTTTTGTCTTCTATTATCAAGAAAAACTTCCACTAATTTATAAAAAAATCTGTTACAATTATTATCGTGAAGATTGAAATTTTATTGTTCTCCACTTTGGTAATAATTAATGTTGAGCGTCAAGTGGACCCCTCATTTTCCGCTTGATCCTAAAAATTAAGTTTGTACATTTTTTTCTCTCGTAATCACAATGATGAAATTAATCCCTAAAACGATTTTTCAAAATTTTTATTTTAATAACAATTTCTTTTACAATGAAAATTTTGAGTAATTTTAATTAAAAAATAGATTACAAATCAACGGTTAAGGATAAATTAATGAAATTTTTAGGATTTATCGTCAAATATCTATATTTTATAGATAAAAATATTAATAGTTTAAAATTATTAGTTTATTATTCTATTGTTAATCAACTTTCAAGTTAACAAATGAAAATTTCATTAATTTCTCGGTTAAAAAAAGGAAGTTTTTTTTTATGATCATACGCATTATTTATTAAAGATTAAGATCTTTTCAAATTTTACGATTTTTCAAAATTTTCATTTTAACAATTTTTTTTTACAACAAAAGATTAATTGATTTCCCGGTGAAAAAAAGGAAGGTTTTTATAATGGTTATATTTATTATTTATTAAAGTTTAAAATCCGGTAATAGTGTGAAAATTGAATATACGGTTTTGTAGAATTTGAATTCGATAATTTATTAATTTTATCTATCTTATATTCATTATAAAAAATTGTTTTATTGTATTATCAATGATATTGTTCAAAAATTAAATTTGTTTAGTAATTATATTTTTGATTGTTATCTTTAATTATGACTGACCGAAGCTGCAATATAGCCTGAGACGCTGGGCCACACGTTGAATTGAGAGAGCCTGGTGCCCGGCGTGCGTTAATAAATAAATTCGTATTGTTTAAACTAATCGCGAGCAATGAAATTTTCTGTCAGAATCTTAAACTTTTGTAAATAACGCTTATAACCACTTAAAAAAAAACTTCATTTTTTACCAAGAATTCAATGAAATTTTCATTTGTTAACTTACAAGTTGATTAACAATATGACAATAAACTATTAATATTTTTATAAAATATAGATATTTGACGATAAATCCTGAAAATTTCATTAATTTATCTTTAACCGTTGATTTGGAATCTATTTTTTAATTAAAAGTACTCAAAATTTTCATTGTAAAAGAAATTGTTGTTAAGATGAAAATTTTGAAAAATTGTTTTAGGGATTAATTTCATCACTGTGACTACTAGAGAAAAAAATATATAGACTTAATTTACAGGATCAAGTGGGAAATGGGGTGCATGTCCAATTTACGTGATCTTGCTCTGTTAACAAGATTTTTTTGTTGCAAAAATAAGTTATTTTAGACTCTTAAAATTTACAGGTCGACGTTGGGAGTTTCAATATGTAAGATATGGAAGTGGGTTTAATGTCCTTCTCTAATATTATTGTACATGTGCGAGTTGTCATTGGCAACAGTAAGATAAAAAAGGACACTCATATATTATTTGCTAGCCGGTTGAACTGATAAAAAATTTCACTGATCTTACCAAACCGTATTTTGTTATTATTGAATCTTTGCATTGGCTTATATTATCAATAATACTTGTGATGATGACAGGCAAGCGATCTTTTATCGTTTTATAAGCGAAGCTTCTGAAATAAAACAGTCAATTATTATCACAAACTATTATAACTCTATATTCAATCAATGATCATAATCTTAACATTAAAAATTCAATTAAATAATGAAAACAACTAACTTTTCATATTTTCCAGAAAGAAATTCACCGAACGGCGTTTTCAAATTTTGAATTTCCATTGTGTTAAGTAAAAAACAAATGAATAATAATTAAATAAAAATTTATTTCTGAATATGGATTCACGACTACTTTCCACGTGGAGAAGTGATTCTTGGTTGTGTTTTGTTCGGATTATACTACCAAATCATGACAAAACTCGTGTTCTGTGTGAACAAGGCCATGTTCGTGAATCGTTTTAAAGTGATGTTTTCATTTTAATGAACGCGCCTGCGCGCATTAAACTTTCCATTTGTGCGGGAATAAATGCATTTTTCGAAAAAGAAAATTTTATGCGCTGTGATGCCAGGCATTACTCTGCAGGTGACACCACCTGTTAATTTAGCGCGAATTTAAATGCTCAAATGATATATATTCAAATTCAATCTCAATTCGAAAATTAAATATAAATCTATACTTAAAAAACATAAATAAATCTTAAGCTGTTTACTTAGTCCTCGCCTGTGAGGCAGAAAATTCGTTATAATTTGTCGCTCCCAAAAAAAAAAAGGAAAGTAAAATTTAGACTAAACACAAATGAGTATTGTCGTTTGGTCCTGGAAACCATAAAACAGTTTTGAGAAATCCCGGAGTCATGTGTTGGCCACATGACATTTGGGACTCGTGAGAAAAGTCATAAAAGACTTGCGTGGAAATCTCAAAAATCCCTTTGTCCTTAAGTGATTAAATATTTTAGTAAACATGTAACACTAAATAGACAAGTTAGAGAGAAGTATCATATTGTTAATATTAGGTTTTGAAGAAATACTTGGCTAAGCTAAATAATAATAATTCAGCTTAAAGATATTTGACTAGATGTTTGTTAATTTGTAATTAAATTATAAATGGAATAACACGCGCAAACTAACTATAACTTTATCAAATTATTTTAATCAAATAATTAAGTTACCCTATTCTTAGTAATAATAAATAATAATTATTTATTCATAATTGTTTAATAATAAGTAAGTAGCATCTTATGTAACCTTTAAGGAATTAATTTCATTTGTTTAGTTATAATTTTATAAGTGACGTCAAAATGACAATGTCATACTATTATCATCTGTACCTCGACCGGGTTTTCTGCGGTTTCCCTAAATAAAGGTCGCGAATACTTAAATAAAGCAGGGGCGAATGCAGGTACATTGTAATTTAAGTCGGCCGCAGATGCAAACTAGAATAATATTATTATATATATTCTAATATTATAGAAAGATTATTATTATTACTGTTATAAGCTAATCAACCAACAAATTATTTAATAAAAATAGTAAATATAAATGTAATAGATAGTTTAATAGCTAAAACTTAGGTGATAGTATGTAAAACTATATTATATATATTGTAGGAGTAAGATATTTTATGTATTAGACATAAGGGTAGTAAGTTATAACAGAGTGTAAGAGTGTATTTGTGAAGTATGGAGGGGAGACGTGAAGCTAGAGGCTCGGACTCAAAAATTGTAACTTCACTTCTCCTCGAGAACTCAAATCGACGTTATCTCGATCGTGTTATATTTTCTGTTCCTTTTATTTATATATTTCTTTTTTTTTCTATTCGATGGTAATTGATAAATAAATGTCAAAGCAAATTAAGTTAATCTGCAAACTAAAATTAGTGTTTTATGTAAATTAATTTAAATTTAAATTCCTTTTTCCCGCACTGGAACCGAGTATTTCAATACTCTTGGGCGCATGAACTCTCTTCGGTAATATTCTCAGCTAAATATCAACATCACTAGACGGAGGCATAACAACGCATATCCTCGGTATGAATAATTTTCAAAATATCAAAACCCAAGCGGCACTAATTTATTTTCACTAATGTTATGTTGAATTTAAGTTGACGATTATTAATTTTTAACTTCTTGTTGAGTAAAATCTACCAAGAAGTCAATATTTTTGTTGTGACCCTTGGGAATGTGTTGTAATGCCTCTAGATGCATCCATCAGGTGACACTACCAGCCAGCGAAGTGCGAATTTAAATTTAATTTAGATTATTTATTTTAAATGGGAGCCAGAAACGTCCTCTTGTGGAATATGGAACGAAAAACAATATAAGTAAAATTGAGAAAAGAAGGCGAGGAAATTTACCGTTAAATAGCTAATAGAGTGAATTGAATGTCGAATTCAATTTCTTTCGAGACGATCATCCATTAATGACATTAAATGTCCTAAATTTACATCACGATTGAAATTTCAATCAAATGACATATTGTTCGAAAAAATGTTTAAAATATGCGTATCACTGATCGAAAATTTAATGACAAAATTGATTGCTGATGGCTGTTGATAATGTAAATTTCACGTTAGCTGAATTGGTAAGACAGATATCTCCAAATGAAACAAAGAGTTCGTAGCTTTTGGTTCTAATAATTGAAGTGTTGAAAAATTTATTTATACAAAACATTACAATAATAACTTATTATTGCAATTAAAATAATGTTACAAAAATTATATTATATTAATGATCACTAATTAAAAATTATTGAAAAAAAAAAAAAAAAA